>CAKNWT010331877.1:1021-15256 GCA_932066315.1 Andricus coriarius
TCTCCTGTGCATGCATACAACATTCATCACCACCTTTACTACTTTTATTTTTTTCACTATTATTCCGTCTTTTTCTTTCATATACTTGTCCTTTTGTTCCTCTACCATCACTTTCTTTTATACTCTTGACACCATGCCGCCCATTCCTCTCACTTTTACGTAATATTTTCTCTCTTGTTGTGGCGCGTTATCTGTATCGAACGAGAGTTTTGTTATTGTTTCTTATTTTCATTTCCTAATTCTGTTCCACTTGTTCCTTATCATCTGGCTTGATTTATTGTAACTCATCGTCCGCGTGGCGCCATTGCGGTTGACTGCGTTAATACCCCGTTTTCCGTTTCTTCCGTTATTTCTGATATCGGGACTTTGTGCTTGTCCGGAGTTTACTGCTTTATTTTAGTACCGTGACATGTTCGGTATAGTGTTTCTATTATCGGTTTTACGCTATGTGTTTTCTTTATCCCCTATTCTCGGTCGCAAGTCTTTCTCATTCTGTGTTCTCTAATCATCCCCCATTCGCCATGATTCTCCCTGATTCCTTTCCGTTTCCGGTTTTGCTTGGTTTTTCCTTATGCCTTCTATCCACGTAAGCTTTTTTATCACTTTCTGTATATTCCTTAGATCTGTTTAGCCGATCGCGAGTAGAACGTTGGCGGGCAGCTGCCTGATGATGACGCGATCCTGTGGATATTCCGAGAGCGCCGGGGTCACCTGATTGTAGAAATATGACAAAATCGCTTTGTTTTCGCACTTTCTGTTTCGCCACGAGCTTTCCTTTTCTAGTCTTATTTTTTATTATGAGTAAAACTTGTTCAGCAATTCTGATTAAATCTCGTCATAATTGTCCTATTCCATTGACCTTTCATGAAACCAAGTGCTTTCTCAGCTCTTCAGGCTACATTTTACCACGGTGAACTTACACGGGCGTGGGATATTATTAATTTCAAGAAGCTCTTCTGAATGGCGTTAGAATTCATATTTTCACGAAGATCAGTGAATCTTGAGAGTTGGATATCTAATGTTAACGGTCTTACTGCCCTGCTCATTTTACACAATTCGTTTATTCCCTATCTATGAATGTCTACTAGGTTTGAAATGTTTCCTGTGCTTTGTGCAGTCCGGAGTCCACCTTGAACAGATTCGTTAATGTTGGGAACCATGTAAGTGACTTCTCCGTCCCTCCGTAAAAGTTTCATCCCTGGGGGAGATGTTTTTGAGGATTGGTCTCCTTTAATTCTTAAACTGCCATTTCGATCGTACGTTGGAAGATGAGTCACAACTATTAGAACGCGAACCAAGTTAGATATGGTTGTATTGGCCAAATATTGGGCGGCGATGTTCGCCTCTTTGAATAATTGATCCGCAAGTGCGGCCCTAACCTTACTTACTTACTCTTTCCTTTGAAGCGACACGCAGCATCCTTCCGGGGCACAAAGCAAAACAGTAAAAAAAAGTATTTATATGAAAATGATAAATGTAAGTATAGGCTACAAGAGGGCAGAGAATGAAAAGCAGTTTCGAAGGAAAGAATGGCTTACCCAGTGAACCTTAATTATGCAGAGCGTTCTATTATCGCAACAAGAAAATCTGAAGTTCCAGTCCAGGACGGCCTTATATGGTCTTGTTCCTTCTATCCGTTGCTTGGTGAAGGTGGTGGTTATCTTAGCCTTAATGGCTTCCGACGGTGGCTACAATTGGTAGCGTTAGATCACGTGGTTTGCCATTCTCGGCGGAGTGGGGCTCGCTTGTCGCGTTAAGTGCTAACTGTAACTACTGTCGTGAGTTTGATAATTCAGTAAACGATAAAACTGTATACGATTAAAAATGTATGCGTACTATAGAACCTTTTTTAGCATCTTCCATTCTTTTTTAAAAGTTATAAATTTAAAGGAAAATAAAAACTTTACGAGCTTGTTTTTGAAAACTGTCGAGCTTCCATCGAAGTCGTGAGAGCGATAATTCAGTAAACAATAAAACTATACTCAGCTAAAAAATGAACGCCAATAAAAAATTTTACGTTATGTTTTCCATCATTATTAAAAAGCTGACAGTAAAATTAAATAAGAACTTTATAAAATTGTTTTCGAAAATATCTGAGCCTCCACTGAACACATGAGTATGATAATTTAGTGAATAATAAAACTATATACCAATAAAAATGTACGCTTACTGAAAAATATTTCTTCATATCTTACAGGATTGTTGAAAAGTTCAATGTTGATAAATAATAAAAACATTATCAACTTGTTTTTGGAAAGTTCTGAAACTCTACTAAAGTCGTGAGTTTCATAATTAAATAATCAATGAGGACTATATAACTCTTAAAAATTAATTCAAACTTTAAAATATTTTCTTAATATTTTCTGGCGTAATTAAAAACATAACAATTTATATAAAAATAAAAACTTATGAACTCATTTTTTTTAAATTAAAACCTCTGCCAAAATCATAAGTTTAATGATTCAGTAAAACTATATACCATTAAAAACTGTACGCGTGATAAAAAATATTTATGAACATGTTTTTAAAATAGTCCGAAGCCCCTTGAATTTGCCAATTTAATCCGGATTGTTTCGTACTCTTTTCTTTAAACACTAAAATTTTTTTTTATCGACGTTAATTGTGAGGCCCATGTTCGACATTCTATGCAAGTCTTCAATTGACTGCTATAACAACCTTATCATCTGCATACGCTAACCCACCGACTTCCACTAATAATTTCATGGCTACGTTTATTTTATCATTTCACTAAGCATCCTCACTTATTATTCTTACAACCGCAGCACCACACACTTCAGTTGAACTCCTAACAGTGATTTCTTGAAGCATTTTACATGCACCCTCTATAATTTTATTCTGAATTAGAGTCTCCCAAGTTGATCTATCTAGGCGATCATTTATTTGTCCGCAAGTTCTACTTGATCTTCATGTTTCTGTACATTCTCTATCTTAACTCTCGTCTGTTTCATCCTTTTGGTTCCCTTTCTCATCAATCCTTGGCCTAAGGTAATTTTTGAGACTAAAAGGTAATGATTCGCTTCACATTCAGAATCTCTGGTAACCATTGTATCTTTTACTAGCTCTCTCAGTCTTTCATCTGCGACAGCAAAATCGACCACACTGTGGCTACCGCACCTGCTCCATGTGTACAAGTGGATCATTTTATGCCTAAACCAAATATTTGTCACAAACCCTTTTCTATGAATAAGCTAACCAATCTGTTTCCGTTACCATTTGTTTCTGGATCTCCAACATTCCCAAGCACCCTTGCCGTACTCTCTCGCTGGACTTCAACCCATCCATTCATATCTACTACTAAAATTGTTCTTTTCCCATGATCGCAAATGCCTATATGTAGTATCATTTGAAGTGTCATAAAAGGTATCTTTTATATCACTCCTTTCACCATCAACTGGGCGTAACAAGTTACAATAAATAATCTTCTGACTCCTACTTTCATTCTAGCCCATAACAATCTGCGAGATATAAATTCATATCTCTTCACATGCAGTGTTACTCTTTCATTCGTTATTAGACCTACTTCTCGACAAGCATGTGATTCGCAATCAAATACTGACCACAGTTCGAGTCTGTGATTTACTTGCCTATTTTCTATTATTTTACTGTCCCATCCCTATTTATTTGTTTCCGGAACACGTGGAATATCTACCTTCCTCACGTGCATTGTTTCTCGTAATTATATTTCCTTAACATAATTTACCCCTCTGACATTCCAAACACCGTGTCTCCATTCATCGCCTGAAACATTACCTCTGCGTTTACCGATGCATGACTATCATCAATAATAAAAGATAATCTAATAAGTAAAAAAATAAAGAATAAATAAGTATTAGAAGAGAGAACTTCGATGTTCAAAATTGAATTTGTTCATAATGTTCTTTATTCAGCATTCAGAAAATATTTTTAAAGGAAAAATTATTTTTAAAGAGCACTAAAATTGAATATTGAATATTTTCAAACACATATAAATATGCTGTGGACACACCATTGATTTTAAGAGTTCCACTTATTGATAAAGGGATAAGTAAAAACCACAAGTTAGTTCCCCAATTTATTTATTCATAATGTGGAACGTTTAAACGTTTTAATTAGCCGGGGTACATGTAATAACCCTCTTCCGCTGCCTCTCTTATACTGCACGTAACAATACAATCGATAATTATTTTTGCGAGGGCAATAATCGTTTGGAACTGTTTCAGCATACTTTCCTGTATTACGAGTACATGTGTCGCCGTCGCCTCTGCACAAGAGTCCTGAGGGAACTGGGACGGGAACATGTGCTTTTCCTTTGGGAACTATTGCGGTGGCAGCCTTCGCAGTATTAATTAGTGCCAACGCCAATAATACAGCAAGTGCAGTTATCCCAGATTTGGAGAAAAGCATTTTCGTTATCTGTAAAAAAAAGAAAGTAGGTTTATTTAAGTTTATAATAAAGAACATTATGCATAAAATAAATCAAATAACTCTGTAGTATGTTGTACATTTGCAGAACTGTTTTATGGATGTTCATCTCGATCATTAGTCACAGATCATTACACAAAGCTGGAGCACTCCAGAGTGACGCCGAAAATACGAAGACCCACCCCCTTTTCCAATTCAAAATTTTTTTTTTCATTTGATAAACAAACGTCTTAAACAAAACAACGAAAATACAAACATAATATTTGAACATACTTCACCCCCCCGGATGCTAGCTTTTAAAAAAGATTCTTTATTCCACAGAGAACACAATAGTCAACCAAATTGCTCAATTTATTTTCAACCAAAATAAAACAAATTTTCAACAATAGAGTTAAATTTTCAACGATTAAGTGAATTTTTTACAAAATATTCCAGCTGTCCAGTTAAATCTGGAACCAATAAAAAGATATATATTATACCTTTTATTTCTTTTCTATGCCGTCGTTATTGAGAAGCTAAAAGTTGAAATAAAGAAAAACTTTATGAACTTGTTTTTGAAAAATTCCATGCCACCGCCTAACTCATGAGTATGATAATTCAGTAAACAATAAGGCTACATACAACTAAAGAATGTTCGCGTACTACAAACTATTTATTAATAACTTCCGCCGTTAATTAAAAGGTGAGAGTTAAAAAAACGGTATAGCCTTGCTTTGAAAAAGTTCGGAACCTCTACCGAAGACGTCAGTTTCATATTCGATTTAATAATTAAACTATATACCTCTAAAAATATACGCGCACTAAGTTTAAAAAAAATTCTTTCCTGCGTTATTTAAAAGGTCAAATTGAAATCAAATTCGTACAGTAAAAGTTTCAGCTGGGCTCTATTTGCAAAGAAGCCTATTTTTAATAAGGTGCTTGTTGGTTTTTTTCTGTTGTTTGCCCCGTTTTTTAGTTACTTTAATCATTTTTCCTGTGGTTTGTCGGTTTGTCGAAATGCAATTTGCACAATACAGATCCTATTCTTTCGATAGCGGTTGTGTTCAAGTCTTTTTGAACTTTCTTCGTAAAGGTCGCCCATGACGTGTATTTTTCTGCTTAGCGTACCCTAAAATACTGTTTTGTTTTTGACGTAAACAGGGAGGTCGCTGAAGAGACATGATGGGTCAGCGAGAAGCTGTTGATTCCCCTGACAATATGCTGCTTGATTGTGAGCAGCCTTGACTTGTTCAGTGTGTGATGATAGATCCTCAGTTTTCGGGACTACTTTGGAACCCTTTCCGTCAACCGTCTACCAGTTGTTATGGAGTCAAATACACACTGAGGTCAATATTCATTTTGTCTTGCCCATCCAATCTTGTTGTTCAGTTAATGCAAGCCACGTGTAGTCTTTTCATCCATCGTCGGTTTCAGCCTTCGATTTCTCTACGGCTTGTTTATACAGCGGTTAAGGAAGCGCTCTGCGTACATATCCCCTTTTTTAGAGGTAGACAGCTTGCTTTCGCAAAAACTGATTCGAAATGTGCTAAAGCTCTGGGCGTTTCTGGAAGCACAGAGTGTGCATACGCGCCATATAGCTTCCGTTAACATTCTTCGTCTAATTGTTGTTCCCACAAGCAGCAAGGTAAAGGTTTCGGTCATCCTTGTAGAGCCCCGGGTGCAAGGATAAGGCTGAATACTCTGAGAGGTCGTCCGGTATTTCAGAGTCACCGTTTAAGACTCCTCACCCAGGTGCTATTCTGCTTTCGACACGATTGTTACGCCTCCGTTTGGGGTTTATACCGTAGGGAACATCTCTGGACAACTGTCCGCGACTGCTTATTAATTATTGTAACCATATTCAGTAGAAACCCTTGGTACAGTATCCCTCTATCCGCAACCCGAACGCGCGTCCTGTGACTTTGTCATAGGCCCCTAGGTTCGACTCAGAAAGAATCAAAAATATATATATTATATATTATACATATTATAAACTTAATTTCTGGTTTCCAACTAGGAGCATGGGTTTTGGTTTCTGTTTTGGTTCCTTTAAATTCGAACCGAAGGGCCTATAGCTAGGTGCTCGTGGGGACAGCAATGATAACACTAAACATTGTTGTAAGTACGGCTTAAAATCATCGAAAGAGCAGGGGCCCGACAATGGGTGGGACAACAATGCCGACTACTCTAGATGTATTGAGACAGTGCGTTCCGTTCACTTTCGGGTAAGAATAAAAATAAATATGAATCAGCTGATTGGAAGTCACGGCTATCCGGTGAGTCAGCGACTTAAGAACTTTGGGGCAACTGGCGCAAGGCGAGTCTATCCGCTGATAACCAGAGTATTAATTAATTGATTGATAATTATTGATTGATTCACAAGTGCGGCGCTAATCTTGCGTTCCGCCAGTTATTGTCTTCCTTTATTGACACGGCCTTGTTGCCGCCGAGAAACTTCACTACGGGCTCCAAATGAAGAAAAAAACACAAGAAAGCGACACGCAGGGTCGTTCCGGAGGCACAAAGAAAAACGATTAAGAGGGCAAAAATGGAAACGCAGTTTCGAAGAAAATAATGCTTACCCAGAGAACGTGGATCGTGGTGAGCGTTTTCTTAGTATCGCAATGAAAAAAACAGTCTTTCCAGTCCGGGACAGCGTTATATGGACTTGTCCGTACTCCCAGTTGCCTGGCGAAGGTGGTTGATACCTTGATCTTAGTTGACTCCGACGGTGACTATGATTAGTGGCTGGTTATATAAAGGTTCCTAAAAAAATATTCAATGATTTTTTCTTTAAATCAATCATTTCAAAAGAATGTTTAAAAACGTTTAAAAACATTTTGGCCAAATTTTTCAATCTTGCAATATTACAAAGTTTAAAAAAGATCAAGTAAGTTCAAGAGATATTCAGAAGTTTTTAAAAGACTTCAAAAATTTTTAAACAAAATATATATTGCTAAAGTTTTCATTTGGAAAATTTATTCACGTCCGCTTGAAAAAGGAAATTTTTATTTTTAATTACCTTCATTGAAATTAAATATACAAAAAGTTATTTCTTAATATTTCCCGGTGTTACTGAAAAATTCATAATTAACATAAAAACGTAATAAACACATTTTTTTTAAATGTCGACCGTCTACCCAAATCATAAGTTTGATAATTTAATGAATAATAAAACTATATACAATCCAAAAATTTACGCCCAATAGAAACTATTTCTGAATATTTTCCGTCGTTATTGAGAAGTTGAAAGTAAGTAAAAATAAAAACTTTATGAACTAGTTGTGGAAACATTCCGAAACTCTATACTGCGGTCGTGAGTTTGATAATTCAGTAAATAATAAAACTATATACCATAAAAAACTTTATAATTCTTTATAAATAAACATTTATGAATTCAACTAAAAGTAAAATTTTTACGAACTTGATTTTGAAATAATCTGAGCCTCCACCAAAGTCATGAGTGTGATAATTCAGTAAGCAATGGAACTATATACCTCCATAAAATGCATGCGTACAAAAAGATATTTCCTAATATTTCCGGGTGTTATTAAACAGTTACGAAATCAAGTTAAAAAAACTTTATGTACTTGATTATGAAAACTTTGAAAACTCTATACTAAAGAAGTCTTTTTGATAATTGAATAATCAATAAAAGTATATACCTCTCAGAAATGCATTCGTACTGCTGTAGTTAAAAATTTAACAATTTCAATAAAAACAACAACTTTATGATGTCATTTAAAAAAATTGAAACATCTACCGAAATCATAAGTTTGGTAATTGATTTAAACTATATTCCATTAAAAATGTACACTTGCAGCTGAAAATTCCTGTACAGGAACCTCAAAGGAACCTGGATATTTTCCTGGACACGACCCTGCACACGAAACTGTACATGTGATCTTGACTTTTCCTGTACAGAAATTTGTCGAAGGAAACAGTACATGATCCTGCAAAGGGACTTGTATGCAAGCTAACCTTGAAATGATCGTGTACAGGTTCCTTCACAGAGTGATTTGAAAAGCTGGTTCATTTACAGGAACTTGTTCAGGCTCCTATGCATGAGCCTGCATAGGAACTAATCCGCGTGGGTTTGCTCGTAGCTTGGTTCTCTCGTTAGTAAGTTCGATCTACAAGGGAATAATAGGAAAGCAACTTCAGAGCTCTAAGCAACATGAGTTTTCGCGACGGCTTTCTGTGAAGGATTCCATTAGCGTTTCTATACCGGAACCCACGCCTCAATTTACTTCGCGAAAGAACCTGTACAGGAACCTAGGAAGATCCTGGATATTATTCTGGACACGAACCTGCACACGAACTTGCACAGGTAATCTTGACGGTTCATGTACAGGAATTTGGCGAAGGAAACTGTAAATGATCCTGCAAAGGGACCTGCATGCAAGCTAACCTTGGAATGATCCTGTACATGTTCCTTCACAGAGTGATATAAGAAGCTGGTTTGTGTACAGGAACTTGTTTAGGATCCTATGCATGAGCCTGCATAGGAACTAATCCGCGATGGTTCGCTAGTAGCTTGGTTCTCTCGATAGTACGTTCGATCTTCAAGGGAATAATAGAAAAGCAAATTTAGAGCTGTAAGCAACATGAGTTTTCGCGTCGGTTTTCTGTGAAGTACCCCACACGTGCTTCTAAACAGCAACCCACTCCTCAATTCACTTCGCGAAAGAACCTGTACAGGGACCTATACTCGATCATTTAAAGGTTCCTTTGTCTGTGCATGTTCCATTGCAGGATAATATACAGTTTCATCCAGCAACTTTCTACACAAGATTCGTCAAGATTATCTGAGCAGGTTGTTACCTGTGCATTAAAAAAAAACAATAAAAAAGCGATGACGAATGTGTTTGTCAGTTTAAATCGGATGTGCTCAAATTTTATCGAACCATAAGACAACTTTGCGAAAAAATCAGTTCTTTTATTTCAACGTGTTTGAGATCAAATTTTGGCTCACCGAAATCGATTCCTCAGAATTCAGCAAAATTAAAAAAAAAGAAGTGCATCTTAATTCCAAAGATTAATTGTTTATAAAGCCATAATTAACAAATTATTTAAATTAAAAGAAACTTGCAACTACCTAAAATTTTAGCTCTGTCGAAAAATTTTGTTTTTCCTTGTGGAGCAAGTATCCTGAAAAACGATTTACAATTTTTTCAAAAATTTTCGGTCTAATAGTTGCTGAGACATGCAGACGAAAATTTTTAGAAAATTTTATCTTCAACAATAATCTAATTGTATGAAGAATTGTTGCACCAGATTTCGAAAAAGTAACCTTCATATTCATAATCAGGGGACTTTTGCGGAATTTCCAAGCCAAAGTTACTGCGCGGGGTTAATTAATCAGGGTCGGTCATTGATCGTTTGCAATAATTATAAGATAGAATTAGAATCATAAGGATTAGCGGATTGAAACGAATGGAATTTTTTTTCCTTTTGAATGAGCACTTTGCATCCTTTTCAATTATGTTGTATCCTTTGTGAGATTTTAAAATCCTTATCCGCTTGAATAATTTTCAGTGCGTGAAGTGGAATTTGATCCGCCCCTATCCGTTTCAGTTCCAACCTTTTATCCTTATCTATCCGTGAGATGGTATCCTATTTATCCATTTTAATCAGTCTTCAACGAAAGATATTTTATCCTTATATATCCTTTTTAATCCTTCTTCAAATAAAAATAATCTATCCATATCTATCTGTTTAAATCCGTCTTCAAGTAAAATTATGCCATCCATATTCATCCGTCTTATTCAGACTTTAACTAGTAGTACCCTATCCGCATCTATCCTTTTGAATCTGTATTAAACTAATAATATTCTATCCTCGCGTATCAGCTTGCATGAAAAAAATTCTATACGTATGTATCTGCAGTGGAAACTATAATGATAATTCATATTTGATGGAAAATCACGAATTATATCGCAGAGTCAATAATTCTTTTTACATAATGATAAAAATCAAAGCAGTCCGCGGATAGACAAGGATTAAGTGACAGAAGGACTTGAGAGGTTAAGCATTGATTGTGACGGATACCTTTTCAATCCGTGATAGGTGACGAGATAAAACCAAAGTAACACGCGGATAGAAAAGAATACGGTGACAGATAGAAAATTGTGGATTTGTGCAGATAGGCAATACATTTCGTGGTGAAAGGATTGAAGATGATCAAAAATGATTGGCACGGATTAAGATACTATCCGTGTTACATAACGAGAAAAATCAAAGTATCTCGTGGATAGATAAAGATAGGGTGACGGATAGAACATTACGGATTAGAACGGATAGCCAATTCTTTCTATGGAGAAGAGATTCATGAGGATAGAAAATTATCGATTGAAACGGATAGAAAATATAAATATATTGCTTATACGTTTCAATCTATATTTTTTCTAATTTATATTCTGGAGAACGGATTAAAGACAAGGAATGTAAAAGTAGGTCGCGGATAGAAAAGGATAGGGTGACGGATAGGAAATAACGGACAAGAACTCATAAGCAATATTTTTTGTGGAGAACGGATTAAAGAGGATAGGTAATGATTGGCACGGATGAGTATCGTATCCGTGATAGATATTAAGGAATGTCAAAGTGGGTCTCGGATAGACGAGGATAGGGTTGCAGATAGAGATTATTGGATTAGAACGTTAAGAGAATACATTTTTTAGAGAAAGAATGAGAGGGGATAAGAATTTATCAAAACGGATAAATTTTTAATCCATGATTGGTGACGAGATCAAATCTAAGTAGTTGGCGGATAGATAAGGATTGAGTCGCGGATTAAAAAATTAAGGATTGGAACGTATATGTATAAAATTGGATAGTAATGGACAAAAACGGATACAGAAGGATTAAAATGGATAGTTACACCGATTAAGATTATTATTCAAGCGGATAGATGGATATCCAACGGATACAAACGGATTGAAGAGTGTAAAAAAGTATTCAAACGGATAATTGTAAATGAATGACGGATTAATACGGATGAGTATTCAATCCGTTTACTTCCAGCAGGGTTAAGTCGTAAGAAATCAATCGTGTCGCATATTTTATTAATTGACGGTTTGCCAAAATGCAATTATTAATCAATTCGGGCCTCAAGTTTTTTTTTTGGACAATGGTGGAAGCTATCAGGACCTGAATATTGTGCGGTGATATTCGCGTCTTTGAATAATGGATCCTCAAGTGCGGCGCGCGTGTTGTCAGTAATTGCTTTATATCACGGATACCGCACGGGTCGAGCCGAGCGGGATCCGGAGCCGCGCGGCGCCTCCGAGAAACTTCAGTACGGGTTCCCAGTAAAGAAAAAAAAACCAAGAAACAAAATAAAGTCGAATCTGGATTTGGTGATTCTAAATTTAGTGATTCTGGATTTCGTGTCTCCGAGAATTGACGCCGCGCCGCGGGTATGAGTGAGAGGAGCTGCGGGGGGATGTGCGGTGTTTACTTAACCATGATAAAGTAGAGAGATAAACAGGAGCGAGACAAAACAGTTCCGAATCTCTGGATGTATGCTCACCATCAGCCCCAAAACGATACCTCAACTAGATAGAAATAAAAAAAATCAATAAGTGCTCAAGAAACAAAGATAAATTCAAATATTCGATTCAAGAGTGCAGAAAGTGAAAAGCGGTTTCGAAGACAAGAAATGGCTTACCCAGTAAACCTGGATAATGATGAGCATTCTACCATTGCAATGATAAAACTATTATTTCAGTCCGGCACGACTTAATCTTAGCCTTAGTGCGTTACGACGGTGGCTACGATTGGTGGCGCTGGCTCACGTGGTTTGTCATTCTCGGCAGAGTGGGGCTGGCTTTCAGCTTTGAACGCCAACTGCCCCTACTGCAAAATTTTTTATAAATTGTAAGAACAATTTAAAAAATAATTTTGTTTAGAAGTTTCAAAAAAATTCAAAAATATTTAAAAATTTGAAAAATTACAAAAAATTTAATATAAAATGTAGATTCTTTCAAGATTTTGAAAAAATGTAGAAATTGCGTAATCGTTTTGAAAGGTTTCAAGAGAAAAAAAATCTTCAGATTCCTTTAATAAAAAGGATGTAAATTCAAGAGATATTTTAAATATTTTGAAAGATTTCAATAAAATGTAAACAAAACGTATATTGTTGATCAAATTCCAAAAATTTCCAAATCCGAAATTTCCTAATTTCCAAAAATTAGTTTTAGGAGAGTATTTTCAACAAATTTAATAGATTTACAAAACTTTCAAGAAATTATGTGCAAGAGTTTAGCAAATTTTTTTTAGCACTGTAGGATTCCTTTTATACTTTAGAAACAATTCAAATCACATTAAAGAATATTCAGAAGCTCTGAAAAGAATTCAGACAAAATTGTGAATTTTAAAATACTTAAAAAAATTTAAACAAAATGTAGCCTTTTAAAGATTACAAAAAAAGAAGCTTGGTATAAATTTTGAAATGTTTCTAACAAATGAAAAGTTTTTCTCAAGATTTCGGAAAAAAATCTAGAAGCGTTTTAAGAATTTTGAAACGTTTCAAGATAATGAGAAAATTCCTTAAATTCCTAGGAAAAATTTTATTACTTTTTTGTTAAAAAAAAAAATAATAATTAAAAAAAGTTAAAAATATTTCTAAACTAAAATATTAAAAATCGTCTAACGTCATTGAAATGTTAAACATAAACAATAAAACCTTTATGTACTTGTATTTGAAAAAGTCCGAACCGATTCCGAAGTCGTGATAGTAAGAAAAAATAAAAATATTATGACATTCTTAAAAAACATTCCGAGCGTCAACTGAACTCGTGAACATGATAATTCACTAAATAAAAAAGTATATACCATTAAAAATGTACGCGTACTAAAAAATATTTCCTAATATCTTACGAGATTATTGAAAAGTTAAGAAGTAATAAAAACATTGTGAACACCTTTTTAAAAAATTCCGAAACTCCACTAAAGTCGTGAATTTGATAATAAATAATCAATGAGACTACATAACTCTGAAAAATGCATTCGAAATAAAAAATATTTTAAAATATTTTCTGACATGATTGAAAACTTAACAATTTAATTAAAAATAAAAACATTATGAACTTATTTTTGAAAAATTAGATCCTCTACCGCAATCATAAGTTTCATGAGTCAGTTAAACTATATACCACTAAAAACTGTAAGCGTACTGAAAAATATTTACGGATGTGTTTTTAAGATAGTCCGAACCCCTCCCGAAGACGTAAGTTTGATAATTTAGTAAACAAGCAAACTATATACCTCAAAAAAATGTATGCATATAAAAAATAGTTCTAAACATCTTTCAGCGTTATTAAAAAGTTTTAAAAAATCCATAAAAACTTTATGAATTGGTTTTCGGAAAATTCAGAACATCCACCGAAGTCGTGGATTTGCTAATTAAGTTAACAGTAATACTAAATACCTGTGAAAATGTATGCGGACAAAAAAATAGTACCTGCTTCAATATGACTTTTAATGACTTTTATTAATTAATTTATTGATTAATAAAGAAAAGAACAACAAAATACGAAAACAAGTTATTCGTCAAATTTGCTTTCATCCATTTTTTGATAAAGGGCGTAGTTTTTGTTTACATCGTGGAAAATAATAGTAAAAATAAACACATTTAATTTTTGGAATAACGACACAAGGTACAACACAATTTTTGACGAAAAAATTGTTGGCCTAAATTAGATCCAAAAATTTGCTTTTGACATTCTTTTCATAGGACGCGCACTTTCTTTAATTATAAAAACAAGACAATAGAAATACATCTGTTTCAATATTAATGCATATTATCAATTACATACATAAATTGTAAAT
>CAKNWT010331878.1:0-13372 GCA_932066315.1 Andricus coriarius
GCTGAAACCGTTGATTGATAAGATTGACGAGGACTCAATTGCTTCTTTTGCCTTCTCCATTCCTTCGAATTTATCGCTTGTTAATCAGGCAGGCTCCTCAAGTTGTTTGAATTATTTTTAGGTGCAGTATTCTCAGGATTGAACACAGTCAATGTTAGTTCTACGGCTTCGGATGATTTGATGTTTTCATCAAGGTCCATTCCCAAGAATAATTCATCCGGAGTGGTTGAACGTGAAGAGTCTTTGAGAGGTTGTTCATAAAGAGCAAGAATTAGGATTCTTCTAATTTCAGTTTTTTCGCTTTCAAGATCGCAAGACAAGATTTTTGGGTCTGATGTTATGGACTTCAACCCTCAACAAAATGCCCTAATCTACCAGTGTGATGAGCTTGGTTGAGAAGGTTTAAGCTGAAATCGTTGATTCCTCTGGTGTGATTGGCGAGAAGTCAATTGCTTCTTCTGCCTGCCCCACATCGTCGAATTTTTCGCTTGTTGATCAGGGAGACTCCTTAAGTTTCTTAAATTGTTTTTAGATGCAGCCTATTTAGGTTTAATCGCAGTCGATGTTTGTTCTACGGCTTGGGCTGATCTGACGTTGTCATCAAGGCCCTGTCCAAATAATTCTTCCGGAATACTTGAACTCAAAGAGTCTTTGAAAGGTGATTTATCAAGATCAAGAATTAGGCTTTTTATAATTTTAGTGTTTTCGCGTTGAACAATAACACTCCGACAAAAATCACTGAGGGATTCTAAAAGAGCAGTGTCCTCCGCTTTTCTTGAATTTGTACCATTTTCTTATCTCTCTTAAAAGACGATAAAAGATGATAGTTTGAACGAATTAAGAACTGTATTTAATTTGGGAGGATCAAGGTTTATGCAGTTACTAGGAGTCGGGTATTTCTTTAACAATATAGAAAGTTCTTCTGCTGGTAAACCTAACTTAAGGATTTCTTTTGAGCAAACTGTAAAGTCATTGTTCATCGATACGTTCTGCGATACGTTTGCCCATTACCTCAACAAAATTCGTAGTTAGAGCCTTGCAAATTAGATCAGCAACATTTTTATATCCAGGACCTGATGTTTGAGGCATTGCCAATTTATTCTCTTCAGCATCCATATCTTGATTAATCCCACTATAGGTAGAGACGGGATTCACTCCTGCTACGTTGGTAAGAGACAACGAATATATTAGAGTTCAAATAAGTGTTCCATTTCAAGATTCAAACCAACTTCATGTTGTGTCATCAAAACAAGGTCTATCGTTTCTTGACTTTTGTCTCGTCTGTCACTAGTCCTGTTATGTCAACTTATTATTTGCGAATAATACATTTTCGGTTGATGAAAATACTCTGCTTATTCAATCAAGCTTATAATATGAGAGAAACATTTATATCAGGTTGAGGGCCCTGTCCTTGACAAAGATATCTCGAGAGAAAAAATGGAACCTCCTGGTGAGAAATGCATTTTTCTGGGTTACAGTGAAGATTCTAAAGGTTGCCGAGTATGTTTTCCAATCGATCAAAGAGTAGTCACTTCAAAAGACATCAGATTTATGAATGAAATTAAAAATCAAGGAAATTTTGAAGATTTCATCCGAAAAATGAATTGTCCTAATAAATCAATCGCAGCTAATTCTTTGAAAGAATAGTCTATACCTTAAGAAATTGAAATCAGACCGAACCTCATGGTAGATGAGACGATAGATGCCTCCTATAGATGAAAGACAGAATTCACTAGAAGAAGAGGGACTTCCTGATGCGGAAGTAAATCTAAGAAGGGGTCCAGGAAGATCAACAATTCTTAGGAGTGGAAACAAAGGACGTTCTAAGAAGTAGTACTCGATGGTACAAACTTAAGGAGAAATACCAAATATAGGAGACGACATGGAAAAGGAGCGATAAAATTGTGTTCTTATGAACATTGTTGAAGATTACGCAAATGTAGCCACATGAATTTCTTGGAAACTGGCTCTAAGTGGACCAGATTCGGAATCTTGGAAAGACGCGATCACCGAAGAAATACAGTCTCTTTTGAAACACAACATATGGAAAATCGTGGAAAGGCGCAAGAACCGGAATGTCATAGGATTCAGAACAATACTACGAAATAAATACAACCCTGATGGTAGTATCCAAATAAGGAAGGGTCGAGTCATTGCACAGGGATTTAGCCAACGCCCAGGTATAGATTCTAACGATAACTTTGATCCAGTGGTTGGTCTAGGTTCAGTTAGGCTGCTTTTGGTAATCGCTGCGAACCCTTTAGACATAAGGTCTAATATGCGGAAATGAGCCTGTTTCGAACAAATTTCCGGATCTTATTCATGAAAATCGGAATGAACAATTTTTTCAATGCATTTTTGGACCACCCTAATGTTCCTGTATCCTCTTCAAACCTTCAGTGATATGTCTACAGAATGCCTTAACCCACACATCTCCTACCCTACTTGCCCTCACTTCAGCTACTTCTCCTAACTCTTCCCTATCATCAGGTAGTGTATCTTAATGTACGAAAACCGCATGAACGTATTTTTTATTTTTGCAAATTAGGTACAGTCGGACTTCTGGAGAATCTTGATAAAAACCAAATTTTGGTACGAATGAGGGATGACTCTAACTTTGACGGAGAAATCGAAAATGGAGAACGCATTGGAACATTTTACCCCTTACCCTTCTGGATGGAACCTGGTTTTAGGAACAAGGCTGGGGGTTATTACTTTTTTATGCGATCGGAAAAGGGAACTCATTTTCAAGGAAGTTTGAAATATTCAGGAAGACCAAAAAAACATACACCTTATCCTCGTGGTCCAGCGAACGTTGAAATACGTTTAGGAGATGCCGAATATTATACAGCTGAAGGTTTCAAATTGTACAATCCCACTCACATACATACTTTTAACAAACCGCATTTGCCACCTAGCAACCGCATTTTTTTAGTGATGGAAGAAGGCCCTGCCTATAGTGCAATGTTAGTAAAACATATTCGGCCACTGCCCCTTTTCCGCGAGACATCCCAGACACGACAATTGTAAAAAATATTTTAATATCGTCCGGGAATCTCGATTTTCTGTAATTTTGTATATTTTTGGACATGATGTTTATTCAATTATATAAATAAATAAAGTCATGATTAACAAAATTGAGTGCTTTGTCCCCGAATATTTTTTACAATGCATGTCAGTCCCACCTCTCTTTTGATTGTGGCTACTAATCAACTAGTGAACCTTTGTTGGTTACCTACAATTTTTTAATAATAATGTTATCCTGTATTTTTTTGTAATATTTGATAAGTCTGAAGGCTCTTTGTGTAATAAGTCTAGCAAATAAGGAAAATTTTAAGATCTGAGATCATCAATCTTCTTCCTTGACTTTTTTTTATTTTGAAAAATATGAAGCGTAGTTAACACATTAAAGTCATAAAAGTTTTTATATATAGCAGTCATTTATCGAGATAAAGTTCACACAAAATTATTAAAAAATCAGTTGTCAGTTCTTTACCATTGGGTCTGTCGGAAAATTTATAATTAAAAATGAACACTATTACTGGAATTTTCCTCTTAACATTATTGGGTTTTCTCAATTTACAATGTAAGTTGATTATAATATAATAATTATTGTTTATAAAAAGCTTCCAGTTTGAATTTATCATTTCTAAAGTTCCAAAAATCCAAATTCGTTAATGCTAATTCCCTACTACCCACCCACTTACTTCCCCTACTTTCCCTACTTCCGCTCCCTCCACCGCTAGGCCCTTTTCTTCCCTTCATTTCCTCTACCTTTACACCACACACTTCCTTACTACTCCTATCCCCATTTCCTCTAAATACCCTCGACCCCCCATACCTACGGCCCAATCCCTTTCTTCCCATCACTTTCTCCACTTCTCTTCCCCCCGCTTCCCTGCCACCCGCACCTCCCATCAATCAACTTTCTTTATTTCCCAAACGTTTGCTTCTCATCAGTTCTACTACTTCTCCCTTCCGCTCTGCCTGAAGCCACACGTCTCCTACCCTACTTAACATCACTTCCCTACTATCACTCCCCTCACTTCAACTACTACTCCTAACTCCCCTCTCATGCGTCGCCGCCCCTCGCTTCCTATCCCTTCTTCTACTTACCCACAACTCATTCCCCTACTACCTTGAACTGTACCGCCTGCGACATTCCTTCACTTGACTACCCTTCGTTTTCCCTCACTTCCACTACTTCCCTACCCCTCGCATCCCTGCCTCCCCACTCCTGATTAATATGTCCCCTCCCTTTACTTCCCAACCATTCGCTTCTCATCACTTTAACTACATCTCATCCCTTCCGTTCTGCCTTAAACCACACTTTACCCTACTTATGCTCACTTTTCTACTACCACTCCCCTCACTTCAACTACTTCTCCTGACCACTCTCCCTGATTCGCCGTACCTCACTTCCTATCACTTCCTCTACTTACCTACACCTCATTTTCCCACTACCTTGAACTGTATCCCCTGCGCCCTTCCTTCACTTGCCTACTCTTCGTATTCCCTCACTGCTACTAAATGCCGATTCCTCGCTTCCCTGCCACCCGCACTCCACATCAATACGTCCCATCCCTTTAATTTCCAAACCTTAACTACTCATCACTGCTACTACTTCTCCTTCGTTCTATTCTGCCTAAACCCACACATCTCCTACCCTACTTGTCCTCACTTTAACTACTTCTCCTAACTCCTCTCCCCTGCGTTTCCGTCCCTCGCTTCATATAACTTTCTCTACTTACCTATACCTCATTCCTCTACTACCTTGAACTGGACCCCCTGCGCCCTTCCTTCAGTTGACTACCCTTCGTTTTCCCTTGCTTTCACTACTTCTCTATCCCTCGCTTCCCTGCCACCCGCACACCTCATCAATACGTCCCCTCCCTTTATTTTCCAAACGTTCACTTCTTATCACTTCTACTACTTTTCCTTGCTTCTATTCTGCCTTAACCCGCACATCTCCTACCCTACTTATCCTCACTTTAACTACTTCTCCTAACTCCTCTGCCCTGCGTCGCCGTCCCTCACTTTAAATCACTTTCTCTACTTACCCACACCTTATTCCCTCACTACCTTGAACTGGATCCTCCTGCGCCATTCCTTCACTTGACTACCCTTCGTTTTCCCTTACTTTCACTACATCTCTACCCCTCGCTTCCCTGCCACCCACACGCCCGATTAATACGTCCCCACCCTTTACTTCCCAAACGTTCGCTTCTCATCAGTTCTACTAAATCTCCTTCCTTCCGTTCTGTCTTAACCCACACATCGCCTGCCCTATTTATGCTCACTTCCCTATTAACACTCCCCTCACTTCAACTACTTTAACTAACTCCCCTCCCATGTTAGGCCGTCCTTCGCTTCCTATGACTACCTCTACTTACTCACACCTCATTCCCCTACTACCTTGAACTGTACCCCCCAGCGCCCTTCCTTCACTTGTGTACCCTTCGTTTACCCTCACTTCCACTAGTTCCCCACCCCTCACTGTCCTACTACCGCTCCTCTGACGTCCATTGATTCCAGTCCCTTCCCTTCAATTATTTTCGCTTCCCTTGACTTAAAAAACTTCCTCCTTTTTTGCAATTCTGCGTTTTAAGGGTTTCTTAGTCCCGGGCAGAAAACCTTATAGTTTCAGTCTGGTATCCGTCTGTCCATTGTACGTTTTTCATGAGACTCAAGACGAGATTCGAGACTACATTCCAGGTTAGATTTGAGATAAGACTCAAAACAAGATTCAAGACGAGACTCAAGACTTTCCCGGGCAGAAGCCCTTATAGTTTCGGTCTGGTATCCGTCTGTCCATTGTACGTTTTTCATGAGACTCGAGACGAGATTCGAAACTAAATTCGAGATTAGATTTGAGACAAGACTCAAGACAAGACTCAAGACGAGACTTAGGACTCGGAACATAAAGAGATGATTCTAAACTTAATGTTGACTAATTTTTTTCTGATAAAATTAGGTGTAACTGGACTTCCAGAGCATCTTCCTCCAAACCGTGTCTTAGTACAAATGAGGGATCAATCTATTTTTGAAGGAAATATTGAACATGTAGATGACTTTGGACAGTTCCTTCCCGTACCTTTCTGGATGCAACCGGAGGGAGCAAAAGGTGCTAAGGATTATTTCTTTTTTATAAAAACTGAAAGGGGCTATCATTTTCTAGGAGCCCTGGATTTTTCAGGACAACGACTTCAACATAGACCTTATCCTCGGGGTCCAGAGCGCGCTGAAATACATTTAGGAAATGAAGAATATTTTACAGCTAGAGATTTCCGATTGTACCGTCCCACTCGACGACATTCTTTTCACAATCCTAATTACCCACCTATCAACCACATTTATGTAGCAATGAAAGGAGGACCTGTTTATAGTGCAAAGTTGATCAAACATACTCCGTCTCCACCGCGTTTTGGCGAGACATCTCGGACTGATGCCCAATTGACGGGTCGGATTTTATAACAGCCTATATATTTTGCATGCTGCAAATTTTTTATTTTTAGGATGAAATTCATAAGAAGTATTCCTTATGATGTCCTAAAACTGATAAAGTAAATACAATATGCACATTTTTATTTAAACAATAGTTAAAAATGTTAATAAACAATACTCATAAATTTTTACGAAGGATATTGTATCAATCATGCATTTATATCTTAAGGCTCATGGCTACACTCATAGATTTGAAAGTTGTGTCAATTACACAGGACGCTAAATTCGAATACGTTGTCCGTTTGGTCCCATCAGGTCAGGGTCAAGGTCATTTCAAGGTCAAACTAACAAAATTCATCCCCAACCAATTAAGTCAAGGTACCTGTAGGATTTCGGGGTCTCTGAATTTAAATCCGTTGTCCTTTTGGTCCCATCAGGTCAGGGTCAAGGTCAGTTCAAGGTCAAACTAACAAAATGCATCGCTAACCAAATAAGTCAGGATACCTATATGTTTTCGGGGTCGCTGAATTCGATTTCGTTGTCCGTTTGGTCCTATCTGGTCGGGGTCAAGGTCAGTTGTGGATTCCTCTCAGAAAAATAATAAAAAATAGTTTTTAAATTTTAATAAACAATACTTATAAATTTTTACCAAGGATATTGTATAAATCATGTATTCATATGTTAAAGCTTATAGCTACGCTTATAGATTTGAAACTTGTGCCAATTATTTTAAATAAAGTAATGATCCTAACCCAAATCCAAGAATATTACTGGATTCTTTTCAGAAAAATCATTTTCAAAAAACCATAAAAAATACTTATAAATTTGATTAAACAATACTTATAAATTATTACCAAATATATTGTATAAATCATGCATTCGTATGCTAAGAGAACAAATAATTGTTTTTAAGAATTAACGAAACATTTTGAATGATTTTTTTATTTTTGTAAATAAAGGTAAGGATTGTGTTTAAAAGGATTTAAAAATTACTACTTAGTGAAAATATATAATTATTTATTCAATGATGTAGATATATTAATTAAAGCGAAATTATGAAAATGGGAAAATAGAGGAAGGTGCAATTAAAAAAACGCAATTGCAAGAAATATTTTCAACTATATTGAATAGAATATGAATATAATTATTTGTTTAAAAGATTTTTTCTTTGAAAAGAAAAAAACTTTACGAGCTGCTCATAAATTTTCTAAGTATATGAATTTTTCGTCATTCATACCACTCTAGTAAAAAATTACAATGAGTTGATTACAAAATAATTTTTGTTCTAGAACAAATTGATATACTTTAGAAAATTTGTAAATAAATTGTTTATAATAATTAAATACAATTTATAATAAGATAGTTGTGACTTCTAAGTTTTTGTTTATTATTCCTGACTAGCAATTGCTTTATTTCAGAGATTCATTCTGAGATCAAAAATTATATATTTGAAATGAACAATATTTCTGGAATATTTGTAAAAGTATTGCTAAACATAAAAACAAATACAAGAAAAGGATTTCTTAAGTTTGTGATCAATTTAATGCAAAGCATTTCTAAAAATAACTTAAATTGTCTAGGAAATGTATATTTTTGCACAAGACTTTAAAAATTAAATGTCAAATTATCGAAAACTTAAATTTAGTGATTGTGAATTCTCTTTCGTTAAAGCTCTTTGGGCTTTAACGAACACATTTTCATCACGTGCCTCCTGAGAAAAAAAGGCTAAACGAAAATTTTAAGATATAACTTTTAAACAATTTTGTTAATAAACATTTTATTGTAGCTTGTGTCTTTTTGTCCAAGAATTTAATTTGTTTGTTATTTAATTTTCCACCAATAAAACAAAAACTACGTGTATTATAAAAAAATGGTTACGAACCAAAAAATGGATTTTTTGTCTATCAATTTTTGTCTATCCATCCTTCTTGGTATCTTGCATAGTTTGACCGCAAAATGGAATATTTTTATTCTTCATTACTGTTTGTGCGATCAAAATTTAAATTTTCTATTTTTCAAGCAAATTGGAAAAGTTTTTATAATAATCTTGTAGGACTTTTAAAAAGCAACGTTCTTCTGTTCTTGGCTTTTGTTCATATCCTGACTATAAATGTCCGTACAGAGAATTTTCAAATGTTGAAAAAAAATGTTCTTGAAGATTTTGAAAATGCTCTAACTTTTTGAATTTTAAACCAAAATAGCTGGCTAACGAACTTGTTCTTTTCTTTTATACCCTAAAAAATTGTACCAAAGCTTAATAAAATATGATCAATTTTTCTAAAGTTATCATGCCTACAAACTACAGACAGACAGACAGACTGCAGGAAGACAGACATACATACAGCCTACAGAAAGACAGACAGACGGACAGACACCTACATAAAAATCGTTCTTTCTGACTCAGGAATAGTGATAGATAGTGAAGATCGAAAAATCAAAACGGGAGTTTGGTGTATGGGAGAGTGGGAATAATGAGAAGGGCAGAATAAGAGAAATAGAGAGAAGATTAGAATGGAAAGAAAGAGATGAAAGAAAAAGAAACATATTGATAAAGGGGCTAAGATTAGAAGGGAAGGAATTGAAGGAAGGAGTGGAAAATGTGTTTAAAAAATAGATGTTAAAGTAGAGATAGAGGAAATGCGAAGTGTAGGAAAGGAAACGAGAAGAGGAGAAAAAATTGTACTAGTGAAACTAAAGAAATGGGAACATAAGAGGGAAGTGATGACAAAGAAGAAGAAGCTCGGAGAGAATAGAGGATGATTTGACATGGGTAGAAAGGTATATGCAGTATAAGTTAAGGAAAATAGCGAAAGAGGAAAGAACTAAGGGAAAACGAACTTAGGTTAAGTATGGCAGAATACAGCCAGAAGGAGTGTGGTAAAATTGGGATGGAGAAAGGGAAGAGATAGTAAGAAATGGGGTGCCGGGAAACTAGGAGAGAAAGCAACAGGAGATAGGAAAATAAGAAATAGTAAGAAGCAAAGAGAGATGAGAAACGAAGGTAGGAAAGAGTGGAGAATATGTTAGTGGAATATAGCAGGGTTGGAGAGAAAGGATAGGGAGCTTATGAGAAATTTGAGACAATGGGATGAAGTTGTAATGATGGAGGCGTGGCTAGATGAAAAGGGATGGGAAAGAGTAAGAAGAAGGTTACCAAGAGGTTAAAGGTGGCAAGTTCAAAATTCAAAGCTTATAATAGGAGGAGAGATTCAGATCACTTTACCATAAGAGTGACAGTAGAGGGAAAAATGGGTAATAAAAATAAGGATAAAAAGAAAGCAAAAGTAAAAAGAGCAGGTAGAGGGGATTGGTCAATGGAAGGTAAAGATCAGTTTAAAGAAGAAGTCAAGAATATCAAAATGGGGTAAGGGAATGTAAACAAGGTTATGGAAATGATGATAGGATAAATAAAACGAGCGTTATAGTGCTGATGTGGTGGGATGAGGAATGTAAACAGAAGAAGAAGGGAGTGAGAAGGAAGTTAAGAAAATGGAGAAAAGGAACAAGTAGTGAAGAAGAATATAGGAGAAAAAAGGAGTATACTGATTTGTGTGATCCAAAAAAATAGGAGGAAAAGGCGGCGGGGAAACAGATGAGGAGGAGGACATTACAAGGGAGGAAATAGTCATGTCTGGAAATATGGGGCGACATAATTAGAGGAATGAGCATGGATATTGTGCAATAGAATGTGGAGATAAGAGGGGTGGCTAGAGTTATGGAAAGAAGGAATAGTTATAAGAAGAGTGATGAAAGGCAAAGGGGAGGAGGTGAAGGATTATATCGGAGAGGAGAGGAAAGGTTAAAAAAATGAATTTGTGGAAGAAAAGATAGAGCTACCGAATCAGGGGTATACGAGAGGGATTAGTGAAGGATTAGAGAAATACTTAGATGGTAAAAAGTTGAATTCAAATGTAGAAAAGACAAAGATAATTAGGTTTAGAAAAGGAGGGGGAAGAAAGAAAGAATAGACGGGGAGATGGAAGGGAATAAAATAATCAACGAAGGTAATTATGCGTAAAATAAAAATTTAAAGACTAGAGAATGCCTTTAAACAAATATAAATCGTAGAAAGTTTATTGCAGTCTAAAAGTAACAAGTATACATGATTTTATTTTTGCATATGCTGCCTACCTATCAGGTAATAGATAACACAATTTTATACTATATAATAATTCTGAAACTTCTGTGCGTAATAAGTCTAGTCAATAAGAAAAAATTTGTGGTCTGAGATCAACATTATTCTTCTCTCCACTTTATTTATTTTGAAAAACAAATAAAGCGTTTGCATCATTTAGAAGGCATAAAAGTCAGTATATAGCAGTCTTTTATCGACATTTTCTTGATTAATTAAAAAATGAAGATTTTTTCTACCAGTATCCTAACATTAGTTACTTTCTACAATTTTCAATGTAAGTGTAATATAATATTATAATTATTATTATTGTTTTTAATAAAACTTGTTCGTTCTCAAACACGTGTTTTTCTCGGAAAACTTCTACACAATGAATATTGAAAACTCACAACAGTAAGCTCCTGACAATTGTCACGTAGACCATTCTATACAGAAAACAATAAACAATTCCCCTACTTCTCCTCCTTCCCCTTCACCGGTAACGTTTCATCAACTTACCTTTCCTATCCTTACTATCCTACCCCTCACTTCCGCCTACCACTGCTTCTGCCTCATCTTCTCCCCACCTAACTTCCCCTATCCATCTCAACCTTCCTTACTTTCCCACCTCTCGCCTTCCCCTCCCCTACTCACCCTTATTTCACCACTACCTCTCCGCACACCCAATTTTCTCTTTTCCTATGCCTGGTTCCTCTTTCCACCCTTCCCCTACGCAATTCTTCTCTTCCCCTTTTTGCCTCCACTCCCGTTGCCGCACTTACTCTACTACCTCTTACTTCAAATCCCCTGCTTTCCCTCCTTAGCCTTGCTCTCTAACATTTCAACGACTTCCCTTTCATATCCTTAATATCCTTCCTCTCACTTCCCCCTATGACTACTTCTGCGTCATCTACTTCCCACCTCACTTTGCCTACCCATCCCAACCTTCCTTACTTTCCCACCTCTCACCTCACCTCACCTCCCCTACCATACTCACCCTTATTTCACTAATAACCTTCCGCACCCCCAGTTTTCTCCTTCGCTATAACTGGTTCCCCTCTCTTCCCTTCCCCTATCCAACACTTCCCCTTCCCTTATTTTCTCTACTCTCCTTCCCACATTTACCCTACTTTCTCTTACTAAAAATCCTGCAAACAATTTTTACAAGATAACTTTTGTAAAATGGAATCGTGAAACACATATTTTATTATATTATTATGTTCCCCTCACTTCCCCTTTCCACTACTTCTGCCTCTTCTACTCCCCACCTCACTTCCCCTACCCATCACAACCTTCCTTACTTTCCCATCTCTCACCCTCCCCCTACTCAACCTCATTTCACTACTACCCCTCCACGCCATCACTATTCTCTTTCCCTAAAACCCGGTGCCCATTTATTTCCTTCCCATGCCCCACACTTCCCCTTCCCTTATTTCCTCTACTCTCCTTCCCACATTTACCCTACTTTCGCTTACTATAACTTCCGCAAATAATTTTAAGAAGTTAACTTTTGCAAAATAAAATCGTGAAACACATATTATATTATTTTTAACGAACCAATTTGCTGATTTAAGGGGTGAAAACCACCCTCAAAGTTTACCCCCAAAAACAGTTTTCTTAAGTATCCCAAAAACGAATCGGAATTTTTAACCCATCAAAGGTCAGATTATTTCTTACAATAAGACGCTCATTGGGACATATTTTTCATGTCGAGGGGTTGCAGCCCTGATTTTTCACAAGAGTGAATTTGATTTTTTGAAATTTTTTTGTATATTGAAACATTCAAATCAGCTGCTTTATACTGTATATTATACTGCTATTAAGAAAATTAAAAACTAAAGTTGACATGTTTCAGGGTTTATGAAAAAAATTAATTGCAAGGGATGATTTACGCCTAGAGTTAATTTATTGCTTCTCGGGGTGCACCTTACAGATTTTCTTAATTTTGTAATACGTTGTAGTACATACAAAATGGTAAAAGCGTATTTTTTTATGTACAAATTCGTCGAGTTAAGGGGCGAAAACCACCCTTATTATTTACAAGGGTAAATGTGATTACAAAAAAAAATTATACAGAAACTTTCAAATCAGCTGAATTTCACTGTTTCAGGTTTTTTGAAAATAGTCTAATTGAAAAATTTTAATTCGTTCTTGAGAAATCAAAGAAAAACTGTTTCCAGGGTTAAGTTTAAGGGTGAATTTCACCCCTTGAATTGCTGAATTCAAACAAAGACATTAAAAAATGCAGGTATTTTTTTCGGAATGATATACAATTTTGTCCAATGAATAACATTCCGTTACATTCAAACAAAAAATGGTTTAATAACTAATAATGATAAAATTCATAGGGGTAGTTAACCCCCGTAAAAATGAGGGTACTTATATTATTTAATTTTTAATGAAAAATATATGTCAGAATGAGTGTTCCAAGATTAAAATTTAAGACGTGTGTTGTGATTAATTTTCCATATCAACAAAAAGCTTTACATTTACTGTAAGAGTAAATCACTTCTTGCAATTAATTTTTTTTTTAAACCCCGAAACATGTTAATTTTAATTTTTAAGTTTTTTAATATAATTATAATATACAGTAAAATTCAGCTCATTTGGAAATTTCTGTATAAGAAAATATGAAAGAAATCACATTCGCTCTTGTAAAATATAAGGGTTGCAACCCCTAACTCAAAGATTTTAGAATTAAACAATATTCTTTTGAATTAAGGAATCTCGCAATTCAAAGCAACTAAAAATGTTATCATTTCCAATTAAAATCATACAAAATAGAATAGTTTAAAATTGAAAACTTGTGAATTCAAA
>CAKNWT010331881.1:0-12487 GCA_932066315.1 Andricus coriarius
GGGAAGCCCCTCGCGGCCGATGATGTGGTCCTCTCAGCTCGGCTAATCTCCTCCTCCCAACCGCGCCTTGTATTGGAGTCCATGTTGAGGCTCGCCGCCGTGACGAACCAATCGTACCATTCAGCGACTGGACGGCCGAGGGATGCGAGTTGACTGCGATGCCTTTCCAGCTCGTCCAGGAGCCGCTGGGATCCTGCTGACCACTCTTCCTTCAGAGCGGCACAAGCTGTTACGTAGTTCGGTCCGGTTATTGGAATGCACTTCAGCACTTCCTGTGCTTCCCCCATGAGGCACGAATTGACAAATAATAGCCTCTCAACGTCGTTCAAGGTCGGCTCATCGTGCACAAGAAGGCCGGTCACACAGTGAGCCTGCACATCGTACAGTCGACCCTCGGACGCGGTTTAAATGTCATCGGCCGCCGCGTATTCGTCGTCGAGGGAGTTATTGCTGTCATGTGTCTCCGGGTGTTGAAGCAGCCCCACGTGGTTACTCGAGAAGTCCCTCGAATACTCATTCACTATCTCGAGGCTGCTGAGCGCTAGGCCGTCAGTTCATTCCCTGCGGGGCCGGTCAAGCTTCTTCCGGGATTTCTCAGAATTCCTTAGATTCTCTGAATTCCTGGAATACACCAAATTCTTTGAATTCACTGAATTCCTTGAATTCACTGAATTCCTTGAATTCACTGAATTCACTGAATTTCTTGAATTCACTGAATTCACTGAATTTCTTGAATTCACTGAATTTCTTGAATTCACTGAATTCCTTGAATTCTCTGAATTCCCGGAATTATCTTAATTCATTGAAGTCTTGGCATTCTTTAAATTCTCTAAAATCTCTGTTAGGTCTTGAATTATCTAATTTCCTTGAATCCTCAGAATTCCTTAAATTGTCTCAATTTTCTGAATTCCTTGAATTGTCTGATATCCTTGAATTATCTGAATTCCTTGAATTCTCTAAATTCTCTGAACTCCTTGAATTTCTTGAATTCTCTAAATTCTCTGAACTCCTTGAATTCTCAGAATTTCTCTACTTCTCTCAATTCCTTCAATTTGTAAAATTCCTTGAATTTGCTGAATTCCTTATATTCGCTGAATGCCTTATATCTTTTTAATCCCTTGAACTCTCTGATTTCCTTGAATTCCTTGAAAGTTCTTTGATTTCCAAAGAATGGAAGTATATTCAAAACAAATTTAAATATACAACATGCTAAACCAAAGAATAGTAGGTAATAAATCTCTTTTATTTGCTGCGTAAATGTGAGAAAAACAAGGGTCCAGCTCTAAAAGCAAAGTGGTCGTTGAAGACATACCATTATTTCATTGTCAGTGTTTTAGTTTAGAATGGTTGAGTGTTTAATTTTAAGATTGACATCTAATTTTTTCTCAATTAAAAATCTTTGTTATCTTTTTACAGAATCAAATGCTGCTGACAATCCGGAATCAAAATCAGGCTCTGGGATCAAGCGTACGAGAGGGCGCCCGCGTGGGAGCAGTCGCGGGGGCGAGCGCCGTATCGGGAAATGGCGCTCGAAATTTTTTCCGGGAGAACGTCGCGTCGAGCGTCTGACACGCCAATTTGATGAGAAAGTAAATTTTATGACTCATGACGTATATTTATGGCTAGCTGAAAATAAAACAGTATTGCAAGCTGACTTTGCGGATAATAAGCTTCCTAATAGCACTACCTTTTATAGAGTGAATAATTTTCTAGTCCGTCTTGCTTCAATAGGAGGCCATACAACGGTTATATATGTGAGGCAAAATGGGTCACTTATGGCAGTCCGAGCACCGAATCCAACTCGTAAGGGACCATTAATAAATTACGTAACAGATTTTTCGCCAATTTCCAACCCCCTGCCTCATTATGAAGAAAATTAAAACAACCTCTACACATCCTCTACAATTTCTTAAAAACAATTTAAAATTCCTTAAAATGTATTTAATTTAATTTGGAGATTGATTTATGATCTTTTAAATTCACAATTTTTTTTTATTTTCCAGATATGAACATAATGGAACCTACTGAAACAGAGTGGTTTATCACTTATTTTGGCAAACACTTCAGAGTAGCAATAAATCCAGAAACAGGAGCGCCGACAGCAGTTGAGCTCGCAGATGGAAATAAACATGAAGATGGACATAAAGCCGAAGAGATTATTTTTCCCTGGATCAAATTTTATGTATACAGAGGGGGGCGTCATTCAGACATTACAGGAGCTACGCTTTACTTGACTTTAAAACTCTTTGTTTGATTTTTTACCGCGTCTACCTAGAATATCGTCATCTGGAACAAATTTGAGCATTCCTCTGAAAGTATAAAAACATTTTCCTGGAAATCGGAATAAAAAAATGTCTGAATAGTGGTTGGGGTGTAGATTTTTTTTAAAACAGAAAATCTCTTAATTCTGCTAAAATCCTCCAATTGTTTGAAGTTTCTGCAATCCTTGGATTCCTGGAATTTCGCGAATTCTCTGAATTCTCTAAATTACCTGAAAGAGCCAAAATTGTCCGCATTCCCAAACATTCTCCATACATCCCAGAAATTCTTTAAATAATTTGAGTTCCCTATATCTCTTGAATTTTCTAAATTCCCTTAAATCCCTGAACATTCGGAATACCCTGAATTCTCTAAATTCCTTGAATTTTCGGAATTTCGTCATTATCCTAAATTCCTTGAATATTGGGAATTCCGTAAATTCTGAGAACTTCTTGAATTCCTTAAATTTTGTGAAATACTTGATTTCTCTACATTCCCTGAAATTCTGGAATATTCTGAATTCACGGAATTACAAGAATTCAAGTACATTGGATCATTCAGATGATTCCGCGATTTCAGGGAATTCCTAATATTTCAAAATAAGGCGAGGAATTTAAAAGTTGAAGACATCAGAATAACAACCAGATAAGTGCCAGCCTCATATGGTGTAACGAAAGCGTCTTCACGAAAGACACATCATTTTGTAAGTGTATAAGGAAATGACAATTGTTCACTATGATTAGCAATTGTTCACTATCATTAGCGAAGCTAATGCAAGTTTGTTTAGGTCTACATGGATGTATAAATATGTAAAGCATCACTAGAATTATTCAACAGTTCTTTCACACAAACAAATTGTTTTCAAAGAATAAACTTGATCATTGTTATTCATAATTATTCCTTATTCATTAATATTCTATTTAAACTAATATGTTTTCTGAATCGGACCATCTCGATTAATCTCTCCGTTTTTATCACGCAAATTCAAATTCACGGCTATTTCCAACGGGATACCGAAAATATCCTAAGTCAGATTAAAATACCCGCTTCCCCGATTCATCAAAATACGAATTATCTGAAATGAAAAAACCAACAGGGTTTCTATTGCATATTTCCTTACGGAGTTTATAAACAAAAAAGATTTATGGACGATGAAGAAATCATCGCCATTTCTTTTAAATAAAAATTTTTCTAAACCCTTTGTTCACGACCTCCGTATTGAAATATACTTTGGAAATATTGTTGGATGTTTGATTTAAGATAATACGTTCGATAGTTGTCATGCTCACCGCAATTAATAATACAAAAACGTGTTTTGCCCACCGTATCTCACTATGATTTTCTTATGTACTTTGGCCCACTGTACACAATAATCACACTCAAAAATTTTTTCTTGGAAGCGTTTTCGAGATATCAATGTTCGAAATTTTTTTTCATGAATTTTCAGAGTTGTTTTGACGTTTTTGTGTATATCTCGAGTTCTAATTCCCCGATTTCTCTAAACGAGCACTCAATATGGAGGTAACTGAATACTCTACAATTTTCTATGCTATAGTCTTGAGATCAGCCCAGTGGTTTAGATCCTAGCCATTTCAATAAGTTGACTAATATTTGCGATTTCTATTCTTCCCAGGACCATATTTGAATTGTCCTGGGATGAATAGGAATCGCAAATATTAGCCAACATATTAAAATCGCTAGCATCTGAACTACTGAGCCGATCTAAAAACTTCACAGCAGAAAGTTGTACAGGATTCAGTTGCCTTTAATTTGAGTACTCGTTTAGGTAAATCGGTAAATTACAACTCGAGATATATTCGAAAACGTTGGAACAGCTCTGGAAATTGATGAAAATTTTTTTGAACATTAACATCCCGAAAGCGTTTCCATAAAAAATCCTTGTGTGTGATTTTCGTATCTATTGGGCCAAAATATATTTAAAAATCATATTAAGATGTGGTGAGCCGGAAATTTTTCAAATTCTGTAAACTAGTGTAATTGAACCATATTCGCGCATACGGGAAGTTTTTTACGCGAACTAGAATTTTGGTGAACGATTGTACCCCATTGTGGGGTTAGAAGGCAAAAAAATTGATAGATCGTTTCTAAGGTTAAAAACCCGCTTATCTTGCTTGCCACACGAAAAAATATTGCCAGCGTGAAAATTGGTATTTATTGCCAGAGATTAATAAAAAAAAAATTTTAAACATACTTTCTTAATCAGACACCAGGGGAATGAGTATCAACATAAATTCCTGAGGAAGTATACTTTAGTTTTCTAGCCTTTGTACTCTCTGAATCAAAATTGGTGAAAATATACTAATTATTAGTAAAATTTTTGTAATACGATTAGTGAAAAGTGAGCCACTAAAGGTTATTAGACAATTACTAATACAAGTAGTTGAGATATGTCCTAATTCAATAGTAGAAAGCTAACTGCTTACTTGAAAACAGATATTTAGAACAGTATATAATAATTTTTAAAAGTTATAAACATGGAAAAGCTGAAAAGTAGAAGACTTTGATAAAACAAGGCGATGATGTAATATGTTTAACTCTGTTGAAACAACGATAAGGTCATATTGATGAATTGTTCACGTGACCTAATCTGCTTTCATATAAAAAATATTGCCTTCCGACTGTTTGAACAATGTTAAAACAAGGGATCAATAGGCTTGAAATAAATTATTATGCACATTCATCGTCTTGATGTGCTACTTTTCAGCAGAGTTCTATTTCTGATTTTCAAAATTGTTGTGGAGATTTCACACATTTGATAAGCGAAAAGTAGGACACTAAACATTGGTAAAAAATTACTGATTAAATTAGTCTGGATATTTCCTAATGCAATAGTAAAAAGCAACAAATTTGATGGTAAAAACATAGAAAATGATTATTCATGACTATATCGTTGAAAGAATGCTTTTGTAAATTATTTTATTAAAATAACTGTGAAAACTTTAAAAATGTATTAACAGAAAATAAAATACTAAGAGCTTGGCGAGACGTCGGCGAATATTGGTTTCACAAACTAGGTTGACTGTACTGATAATAATATTTACTTCAGATACGGAATAAGTTATTTTGTTAGTAAAAGGACAGCTTGGAAGATATCGTCATGCTTCTTCCACGTAGTCTCCACTCATTGGAAGTTTTCATAATTCTATAGGTTTTGTGAGGAATCTAATCCGAGAGTGATAAGTATATATGAGAGTGAATATGTTCCTAATTTCTCAGTAATCTTTTACGAAACAACCTAAAACAATGAAAAAACTTATCAGCACTCTGCTTCTTGCCATTCTGATTTTTCTCAATTTCTGTGGTAAGTGCGCTTAACATGATAGAAATCTCAATGTGAATATGAAATATTACATATTTTAACAATTAACATTTTTTAAATGTTTAGATATCATTTGAAACACGCAATTATTGTACCCTTCTAAATTAAGATACCTGGTATTGTTATGTTCCCTTGGATCCTTGAATTCCGGAAATTCCTGGGATTCCCCAAATGCTCATAGATGCTTGCAATTTTCTACATTCTCTGAAATCCTTGAATTCTATCAATATCCTAAATTAAATGCAAATTGGTAATTCCCTGTATTCTCTAATTTCTGAAACATCTCGATATTCTGCTAATTCCCCTAATTACCCCTGTACTACTTTAATTTCTGGAATTCCCAGAATTCTTGAAATATTCTGAATTCTCTGGATTCCCTGAATTCAGGAAATCATCTTAGTGCTCTGCAATCCCTAAATTCATGTAATTCTCCTGCATTCATCAGAATTCAGGAAATCCCTACAATTCAAGGAATTCAAATGATTCAGCGATTAGAATAGATTTCAAAATAATGGAAGAAATTAAGATATATCAGGGAATTCCAAGAAATTCAATGTGTATTCCAAAGAAATAATGAGTATTCGAAATAATTTAAAATATGTTAACATTCCAAACCAGAGAGTATTAGTTACTAAGCCTCTCTTCGGTTTGCTGCGTATGGGCTTTAGTTTACATAGAATTGTTGAAAGTCAACTTTTGTGATTGATATTTAATTTGTTCTCAATTACAAATCCTTGTTTTCTTCTTACAGAATTGAATGCTGCTGATAATCCGGAATCAAGTTCAGCCTCTAGGATCAAGCATCCTCGAGGGCGCCCGCGTGCGAACGGGCACAGAAGCGGGCGCTCGAAATTTCGCCCCGGAGAACGTCGCGTCGTGCCTCTGTCACGCCCATTCGATAAGAAAGTCAATTTCATGACTCATGACGTACATTTATGGCTAGCTGAAAATGGAAGAGTATTGCAAGCTGACTTTGCAGGCAATAAACTTCCTAATAGCACTGCCTTTCATAGAATTAATAATTTTCTAGTTCGTCTTGCTCCAATAGGAGGCCATACAACGGTTATATATGTGAGGCAAAATGGGTCACTTATGGCAGTCCGAGCACCGAAAGCAACTCGTAAGAGACCACTCATAAATTACGTAACAGATTTTTGGCCAATTCCCAGCACCCTGCCTCCTTGTGAAGAAAATTGAAAGAATATGGAAGATGCAATAAAGCAAATATACATTCCTTGAAAATTAAAACGTTTTAAAAGCTGTGTCATCTCGTACAAAACTGTTCATCAAACACTCAAGTTTTCACACGTTTTTAATATTACTATAGTACATGTTTTCACTCTCTTTATTTAATCTGTCAGCAAATCTGGAAAAGTAGATAATTGCAGTACTCATTCTTCATCTCGGGAATTGAAGTGAATTGGATTGTTTTGGATGGATTCTCTCTCAAGTATTTAGATAAGGACTCTATGCAAACTATTTCCACTGATGATGACTGGTGTGACGAAGAACGAGTACTTCAACTTTTACATTTGTCGGAAAAAGCCCTTCAAATTCCTTGTTAATATTTGAGAGAAATCATTTTTGGAAAGCCTCTCCGTTTTCCGCAATTTAAATAATAAAAAAGAAAACAAGTGGCAAAAGCAATAAAATTAATTTAATAGTCATACAAAATTCTTGCAAACTATATTTCGAAAGTAACTGATACTTCTCATGAGTGTTATTTCATGATCTAAAAAGATTTTAATTTAGAAAAAAAAAATCGTTCAATGTAGAGATTGGTTCATAATCTTCCTAATTTCAAAATTTTTTCTTTTCTTTTCAAGATTCAAACATTATGGAACCTTCTGAAACACAGTGGTTCATTACTTATTTTGGCAAACACTTCAGGGTAACAGTGAATTCAGAAACAGGAGTGCCGACAGCAGTTGAGCTCGCAGATGGAAATGAACATGAAGAAGGACATAAAGCCCAAGTGGTTATTTTTCCTTGGATCAAATTTTATGTGTTCAGAGGTGGCCGTTCTTTAGAGATTACGGGAGCTACACTTCACTTGACTCTAAAACTGTTTGTTTAATTTTCTTACCGCGTGTATCTAGAATTTCTTAATCTAGATCAAAATTGACTATTTTTCTGATACACAAATTTTTAAACGTTTTCTGTTTGCGATAATTGAAGTTGAAATTCTAAATCCTAAAATGTCCGAATAGAGGGAGGGTTGCAGATTTTTTTAAACAGAAAATCTCTCAATTGTCGAAAATCCTTGAATTTCTTGAATATTCTGAATTCCTTAAGTATTTGAAATTTCGGAAATGCCCTGCATACATTGAATTTTCTAAAATCCTTGGATTCCTGAAATTCTTTGCATGCTTTGAATTCTGTTATTCCCTGAATGAGGTAAAATCCATTGCATTCCCAGAAAGCCTTTAAATATTAGGAGTTCCCTGAATTTCTTCAATATTCTATATTTGATAATTCCGATGATACAACGAATTCAGGGAATTCCTAATATTTGAATATAATGCGAGGGATTTCTAGAATTCAGATGAAGTTGGCAGAGTTTAGTAACATCCCAAGCAATTGAAGAGAATGAAAAGGAATACAGAGAATTACAAAAATTGAGAGGAATTCTCAGGGATTCAATGTGACTTCAAGTGTATTCAAAATAATTATAAAGAATATCCTCAGACAGAAACTAAGAGTAAGCATGCCCAGAAGACAGTTTCTGTTTTTTTTTTCTCCGAATATACTAAAATATAGTCTAATTTAGTAGTACAAAATTTCTAGAAAATATGTGTTACTATTGGCTGTAAATACATAGCAAATGATTTATGTAAGAAGAGAGTTATTTGTTCATATGTTTTAATTATAAAGTCGATAAGAACCCTAACTGGAATCACCGTTTTATCAATAAAAACAACTTTGAAACCAATATTCAGAAATCTCTGGAAAAATTCTTATTCATTTATTTCGTTGGAGAAAGTACACAAAAAAATTAATAAATTATGATTTTAAGTGAAATTGTTTATCTATGAAAACTATTATACATTGTATTACGTAATTTTCTTATCATAAAATAAATACAAATTTTCCGAGAAAACCGAGAATAATTGCGGATAATTATACGGCAGGTATAAGTGAACATTTTCAAACATTAGATTTAAGATATTATATATTTATATAATTATGGTCATGATTTGCAAACAATTTAGTGATTTCAGATTATTTGAAGGATTACAGAAGATTTTAGAACATTTTCGATAAGATTTATAATAAGTTTAAAGGTTTTCTAACCACTGCAAATTATTTCTACGAATTGCAAAACAATTTAGATGATTTAAAATTATACTTACAATAAAAAATGTACACTTGAAGAAATTAAAAAAGGTTCAGAATTTAAAAATTTCACTCTTTCGGTGAAGTTTTTTTAAAGGAAACTATTTCAAACATTTCTCATTGGCAGAGGAAGAGAAGATAAATTAGGAGAAGAGGAGGATATCTCAATTATCTCACAGTATTATCTTAAGAATGCTCTGTGGCTCTTTCAGATACTTTTAGTGACTTGAAACAGAAAAACGCCAAACCTAAAATGTCCGCCGATTCGGTGCACACATGCCGAACAGACTTACTCCGTGGTAAGAGGGCAACCTACAGTTTGAGGTTGGTTCCGAACCACCAAGAACAACGGTTTAAAGTACTTATAGAACCTTTTCCCCTAGAGTCATAGGCGCGCCGCGATGGACCGCTGGATATCAAAAACTTCCTTGCTAGGCTAGTGGTATCCGCTGGGGCTGCCAAGGCTCTTCCAGAATGCGACTCGTGAATTGAACCCACGAACCGACGGTGTGGGTTTAAAGGTTATGCCTTAGCCTTCACAACCATTGTCCCACTTCTTAATATGTACATCAGGATGGCTAAAAAAACATTTTGAAAATCAAAAATGGAACTACATATATGGATAAGTGGCTGTTCCTACATATCACGTGATCTTGCAGCTGGAGGTAGAGCTTAAGGGTCTAACCGGACTAGAGACCGAAATGGCTGTTACGTCTTCCTTGGCGCTAGTTTTGAGAATATTCCGCAAAACCCAACGATGATAGGACGATGAAGATCCAGTGGTCCGTTGCTGGTTTGGATTGGGTTGAAAGCAAACAACCGAGAACTTGTGTCGGGAAATTTATGGAATAAAATAATTGTCAACACAAAGAAAGTCAATATTGTATATTTATATATTTATAACCTTCGAGTCGAGCAGACCCAGTAGGCTCTTCCGCATGATATCGACATTTTTGGCTAATTACAATACAATTTCGATATCGCCATCAACTGCCAAATGAGCTTCGAACGTCCACCTTAGCGGTGCCCAGAAATCGAAAGACCATACAACGTGGCTCTCGGAAAACAACAAAGGCTTCTTTCAAAAGGCCTTAGATATAGCAGCATAATCTGGAGCAACTCCTCCTTCTTGGTCTGCGGACAAGAGAACGTATGACTTCAAGAGACATCCCAGAATATGCTATTAATGGCTGATAATGGAATATCAATGTGGCAGATAAATTTGCACCACAGCAAAAGCGCTAAGCGGTTATAACCAGGCATATGGCAGTATTCCTGACAGGGTTTGCCCTAATTCATAAACCATGCTTATACAGGGAAAGAATTGATGGCTTATAAGGGTGTGGCTCCATATTCAAGGGGCCACACGAAAAAACACCAAGAGTATGCATAGCCGTCAAAGGTATGGGTGTGATTTTGGCTTCTAAGCTCTGCTCCGAAAACCTCACCGTTATTATGGAAAGACTCTTGGACAGAAGCGGAGAAAAACTACAAGTGTACATCGCCTCGGCTTATTTTCCTAGTGACGCTAAAAATCGCTCACGTCCAAAAGGAAGTCGTGGTAATACGAGGTATAGATAATACGTAATTCAACACTGCCAGGAAAATGGAATTTCTCTGATGTTGGACTGTGACACAAATTCCCATCATACTGTGTGGGGAAGCACAAACATCAACACCAGAGAAAGAAATTGCATTGAATACCTAGCGTGTACTGAGGTGGACATCCTTAAGCGTGGTGATAATCCCACATTCCGTGATAAAAACCGCAGTGATTTTATTGATTTGTCTCTATGATCAGAAGGACTCAGGAGCAAGATAGTCGGCAATAAAGTCTTCGACAAAGTCTCTCTGGAGCACGACGTTGATTTTCTGCGAAGGGCTTTACTCACATCATATAAGAACAGTTGCCCTTCAAGTACAATCAAGTCTAGGAGAGAAGTGGAATGGTGGAACACCCACTCAGAAAAACTCCGTGAAAAGAGTAGAGTATTGTACACCAGGACAAACAGAACTAAATTTCCTTCAGACTCTGACATCTATAAGACGGCCCAAAATGAATACAATAAAAACGTACGAATATACAATCAGGAAGATTCGACGGGCTTCTGCGAGAAATCTAAGAACATTACGGATACAGCGCGGCTCCACAATACCCTAGAAAAAAATCCGGAGGCTCGCATCGGGTTCATAAGGCTCGATAATGGCGTGTTTGCCGAACAGGAAGAAGAAACGCTGAGTCACCTGAGAGAAGTCCTCTTCCCAGGTCGTCGCCCCACTCGCGGAACTATTTAGTGCAACCATTACCCTTAAACACGTGCCATTGGCATGGGAGGATGTCAGAGTGGCTTTCATTCACAAACCTGTAAAAAAGGGCTACATTGCTGCTGAAGATTTCTAGCCGATCAGTTTAACGTATTTTATTCTGAATATACTAGAGAAAGTGTTCGAGAGATACATCTGGGGTGAGGCCCTTTAAGCTTCGCCGCCTCACATAGTGCAGCACGTCTTTCAGGCAGGCTGCTCTGTCGAAAATTTGCTCCATGCTGATGTGGAAAAATGGTAGTAGAAGCTGGAATAGGAAGTGTATGCTGTAAGCACCTTCTTGGATACAGATAGGGCAAAATCCTAGTAAAGATCGCCATAAAGAGCTTCTAAATATCTTTAACAGTAATTTGAATTTTCCCAAAATGTGCAATACGGCTGCCTATCAACGTTATTTTTTTTCTGGAAAGGAAGTCAGATTGTAACAGAATTATTAGAAAGGCGGTGGAGATGTAGTAAAATTATCAATAATTATTTAAGGGTCTGGGAGATTGATGAGAAAAATGATGTTTGATAAATTATCACCAATTTATTGGAAGGGGGAGTCTTTGTAGAAATGTTGGTGTTTTCAAATTAATCTTCTAAGCCATATTTTTAAAATATCTAAAATATCTATAATTTGATTTCTCAGAATGATGGTTGAAAATGATATGTTTGAAAAATCAAAAACGATAAATGACGAAGCCTGGAGGTGATAAAAGTGAAATATTAAGTGCAGATTATTGGGGTCACTATACATGCTCCAATTGTCTAATGATGAAAAGAGAGAGATCCATCGGCAACTAGCATGTCTATAGTCAGTTTGTGAAAGAAAACTCGTCTGTGAACAGTACTAAAATAAAGGTCATGATTGACTGCAGCTGGAATCGTGATTTCATCATCAACTCCAGTAACGTGAAGGAACATTTTCTGGAAAGCGTTGAGCATAAAGCGTGAGAGCATAATTGATATTCCTGCCATGCTCTCCATGAATAAGAATTATTTCAATCTTTTGTTGTTAAATAGAATTTCCATTGAAAAAGTAATAAAGTCAAGTAATGAGGGAATAGAACGACATCCAAACCAACTGAAACGAACGTGACTAACAGCAATATCCCAAACGACAGTAAATAATTATGACCAACTAAAATGAACGCAACCAACACACCCAAATCAAATGAATACGTGCGCCCATCCACGGTGCGAGCTTCATTTGTTTCTTGATCTTGATTCTCTTTAGACAATGTG
>CAKNWT010331884.1:3906-15396 GCA_932066315.1 Andricus coriarius
TAGAGCACGTTCAAAAACCACGTGACACTACCAGGGGGTGACGGGATTTGCGACACTTCCCCTTTTTCTCCTTTGTTCGCTTCTGCTGGTAAAAATTCTACTATTTTTTTTTAAATATATTTTTTAAGTTGAAAATTAATGGTATGAACTTAAAATTCAACTAATCCATTTTTGGCTGAAAATTGATAGTTTTTAGTTGAAAATTCAACTATTAAATTTTTCAAAGAGAACTCAATTTTTTGGTTGATAATTCCACTACTGGGTTTATAGTTCAACAATTTTGTTAAAAATTCATTTCATTGGTTAAACTATCGGGTTGAAGATTCGTTTTTTGTTGTTGAAAATCAGTTTTTAAAATGTGCAAATTTAGCAATTTCGTATTGGATGAAAATTGATCGTTTTTAGTTAAAAATTCAACAATTTGGTTTAAAATTTATGCCATTTATTGTGAATTCGTCTTTTTTGGTAGAAACTTACTCATCCTGACTGCAAATTCAATTACTTCGTTGAAAGTTGAACTACTTTGTTAAAAATTCATTTTATTAGTTGAACATCCATCTTTTTGGTTCTCATCTGTTTCCTAGAGAATTGGCCTTCTTGTCTGGAAAATTACACAATTTGGTTGAATTTTTTTTCACTCTTGACTTTAAAATCTCTGTTATTTGAAAATTCAATTCTTTTGTTGAAAATTCGTCTGATTAGTTGGAAGACTCATCTCTTTCGGTGAAAATTTGATTTTTTTGGTCAAAAGTACAACGGTTGGGTTAAAAATTAATCTTTTTTGTTTAAAGATTCAATTATTTTAGTGAAATTGCGTCCTTTTTTAGTTAAAAATCATCTTTGCAGGTTGAAAATTAAATTATTTGGTAAAAAATTAAACTACTTTGTTCCAAATTTGTCCTTTTTATTTGAAAGTTCAACTACTTGGTTCTAAATGCAACTGTTAGGCCTAAAAAAGTTTTTTTATTTTTTGAAAATCCAACTATTTGGTTAAAAAATCATCTTTCTGGTTGAAAATTCGTCTTCCGGGTTTAAAAGTGATGTTTCCTAAAAAAATCGGCATTTCAACATAAAAACTCAACTTCTCACTTGAAAATTCATCTCTTTTGGTAGGAAATTAATCTTTTTTGTTTGAAAATTCACCTCTTTTGGCAGAAATTTGAACTTTCACTGTTAAAAATTCATTTTTTATTGTTGAAGATGGATCATTTTAGTTGCAAATTCAATTATTTTGTTGCAAATTTTCATTATTGCGTTAGAAAATTCGTCCTTTTCGATTGAAAATTCATGTCTTTTCAAAAATTTTAGCTTGAAAATTCAATTATTTGGTTAAAAATGCAACTGTTTTTGGTTGAAGTTCAATATTTCTTGTTTAGAAATTCGACCATATGGTAGAAAATTCAACTATTTGGTTAAAAATGTAACTACTTGGTTAGAAATGTAACTGTTTTTGTATTCGACTTTTCAGCTTGAAAACTCAACTCTTTCGTCGGAAATTCATCTGTTTTGGCAAATAATTAATTTTTGTTTGGAAATTCAACTATTTTGTTGAAAATGCAATATATTTCGACTTGAAATCTTAAGCGTTTCATATTTTATTCAATATGGTACCTAAACATTATCTTTATTTAAAAGAATTTATTCCCCTATTATTCCCCTATTTGGGTAAAAAATCACCTTCTTTCTACCCTCGTTAAAGTATTATGTTTGTACACATGTCTTGAGTTTTATTTTAGACCCTTATCAAATGAAATCAAAGAAAAAATGTTGACTTTACCTTTAAGTATGGACGTGCGGTCTCACTGACCGCACCATGCTTCTGATATATGGGTCCCTTGCCCCCTAGCCTTTCTCGAGGCTTCTGTTATCAGTAGCTTTAGTTGTAGTTGTGCTTTCGTCTAGGTAGGTGGACAACTTGTGGTCCTGTTTCTAATTGTTGAGTAATATCAATTAAAAGCTCATAGGCGATCTGTAAGATCGCGCGTCCACGGTAGCGTCACAATTTGATATTTCCGTTTCAATTTATTTCAAGGTATTTAAAATGCAAGATGTGACATATAAAAAAAACTTGAGCTTGGTGTGTGTACCCCATAGTGAGGAACGCAGCCATTCCAGAAAAATTTGTTGTCCCGATCATCCCTCGTTTGAACAAAAAGTGATGAAAATGTACGGAAGTATGGACATGCGGTCTCCTAGACCGCACCATGCTGTTGATATGTGAATATTTTAATATCTGGTTTGTGAGACCACAAGTCCATGCTAGTTCAAAAATGAAATCACGTCCATACTTAAAGGTTAAAGTTTAGGGGCGGGGGTTGTATTTTTGATGTCACCCTGGGGGGTTTAAGCTTTGTGTGATGATCTAGATTCTAGGACGAAGAAGGGGAGGGGTGGAAAAAGTTTTCAAAATAGCGTGACGTAGTTTTCGAACGGCCCCTTGCTCAAGGGATAATGGGAATGGTGGCAAGAAGTGGTTATAGAGCTGGGTTGGAAAATAGGTTCACTTAATATGAAAGGGTGTTGGAAGGATGAGGTAAGAACTTTAAGATTGAACGTTTGCAAAGGCATCCGTAACTGACAGCAAACACAAGGGGTAAGAAACTAAATACGATCTCGTGAGGGCGAGGAAGGTGCGATATATGTATATTGTATAGCATATATAGAGCATATACTCAACCTAAGGAAACTTACTTTAAGACAAGAGCTATCGAGCATCGATCCAATTTACATCTTAAACCCACACCTAAGTTTTCTACTCGAAATTGCTTCAATCATCTCGTAAACTAACGAGATAAAATCAAAAAGAATATGCGCTAAAAATAGGCTATATGTGAAACTAGGTTAATAGCGCAAATCACGCTCGAAAACAAAGAATAGATTTAATATTTTAATATTTTTTATACTACACAAATTATTATTTTTAGTGCAATAGCAAAATATCAAATTTAAAATTTTTAACGCATAAAGATCATTTGTATTTATAAACAAATACTTAATTTTTCAAGCCAGAAAGGCGATATTTGTCACAGTTGTATTTTCAACCTGAAAAGATTCATTTTTAACAAAGAAGATAATTTTCAACCACTAATATGAATTTTCAACCAAATTGTTGAATTTTCCAAAAACAATCGAATTTTTAACAAAATAGTTGACATTTCAACCAAAAAGGGTGAATTTTTTACCAAAAGAGATACATTTTTAAGTAAAAAACAAACTTTCAACCACAAAGATTAATTTTCTAACAAAAAAGACGATTTTCAACAAAATACATGAATTTTCGAACAAATAGTTGAATTTTCAACTATAAAAGTTAATTTTTAACCAAACAGTTGCATTTGATTTTAATTTTAAATTAAAAAAGATCACTTTTTAATCAAAAATGGAAAGGCTACATTTTCTGTAAAAAAAATGGACCAGCTGACGAAGTCAGTCCTGAGATCGACATTTTTTCACTAATATTTAAAAATAAAAGTTAAAATAACGCGGAACAAATTTCGGAAAATATTAATAAATATAAAAGGACCGTTTGTGGCAGGGCACAGAGTTGGGGGAAGAAAAAAGTTTATTATTGAAAATAAGAAATATCGACCGATGCATTTAGGCTTCTATCATTCTCTGTCGGTAAATAAGAAGTAATTAAAAAAAAAACTTTTTTCACAATTATAAATATTTAGGACCACAGACACCTTCCTTTATTCCTTGTATTTAGCATGCCAAATTTTTAGCACGATATCTCATTCCGCGTGGACGTAAGTTAGGGGAAAAAGTACCGATATAGCTTCCAGGTTTATTTTCTTCGAAAATTTTTTTTCTTCAAAATTTCCACCGAAACAAAGCAGGGACATGTACTTTATTGTCTCATCTTTCATTTTCCAAACTTTCAGAGCAATATCTTATTTCGTTTAGACGTAAGTTGGGAAAGAAAAATAGAGGACTAGCTTGGTCACGTGACCTACTCGTTACATGGCCTTAAATAAAAAACGAATTTACAACAAAATAATTTAATTTTAAAACAAAGAGATGAAGTTTCAACTAAAATGACTGATCTTCAACTGAAATAGTTACATTGTCAGTTAAAAAATTAATTTTCAACCTAGGAAAAAATACGAGTTTTCAAGTAAAGAAATGGATTTTCGACAAATAATGTAATAGTAGAGATTTGATCCAAAAACGATTTCAATTTTAAATTATAAACAGCTGAATTCAACCAAAGAAGAAATATTAACAAAATAGTTGAATCCTCAACCACAAAGAAGATGAATTTTCAACCAAACAATTGAATTATTATCCAAAAAAGGTAGTTAACCAAGAAAGATTTTAGTTGACTTTTCAATACCACCATACAAATTTTCGACAAACAGTTAATTTTATACGAAAATCTTTGATTGTTTAAACCAAGCAGTTGAACTTTCAACCAAAAAACGTGATTTTTTAACAAATTTTTCGAATTTTCAGTCAAATAAAGAAATTTTTAACTAAAAATATAATCCTTAGAAGTAAGCAACTGCAACTGAAAATCCAATTTAATTATTCCATTTACCGTTAAAAATGAAAAGTTCATAATTCATCTTTTTATGTGAAAAATTAATCTTCTTGGTCAAAAGATCAACTTTTTGGTTGAAATTTCAACTCTTTGATTGAATGTTGAACACTTTTCTTGAAAACTAATTTTTGCTGTTGTTGAAGATTTATCATTTCAAGTGAAAATTCATCTCTTTGGTTGAAAATATAACTATTTTGTTAAAATAAGATTTCTCTCGTTTAGAATTAATTTTCTTTACTGAAAATGTAACTATTCCGTTTTTGGTTGAAAATATATATTTTAAATTGATAATTGGTATGTGAAATTGAAAATTGATCTTTTCATAATTGAACTGGTTCATAATTTTTTTTTGCTGTTGTTAACAAAAATTTTTTCAACTAAAAGTTTAACTATTCCAATTTGGGTAGTAAAGCTCTCTTTCTTAGATAAAAATTCTACTATTTGGTTAAAAATTCATGTATTTTATTTGCAATTCTTCTTTTGATATAAAATTAATCTTCTTGGTTCAAAATTCAACTTTGTAGGTTAAAAATTCAGTTACTTACCGAAAAACTCAAATATTTTAAAGTTTAATTAATTTGTTGACAATTCAACTTGTTAAAGTAATCTTTTTTGATCGAAAATTCAACTGCTTTGTTGAAAATTCGTCCTTCAGGATTGAAAATTCATCTTTTATGATAGAAAAGTCACTGTCTAATTGCTAGAATTGAGGCACTGAGATTTAGTAGAATTGTATTGATTGGATTAGTAAATCGAAAATTACAAATTGATCAGTTATAGTTGTATTGAAGAAATCAGTTAATTTTAAGAGGTTATGTTCCAAATATATTTGCGCACCATTTTTAAATGCGAAATTGTTTAAAGTTTCAAATTTGTTTACACATGTAATCATATATTATTCATTTATTAAAATGAAAAATTTCAAAATACGCTTTATTATTATAAATAATATTGGAGTATAAACAAAGTTTAATTCAAATATTGTTCCTCTATCAATTCATTTTAAGTCTATAATTTAGTCACTGCAGTTACGGTATAACTGATTAACTTCAGTTACGGTATTTTTAATGTTAAAATGAGTAAAGTTCTGAAAATAACTGATTCATCAATTAAAATGAAGTCTACTGAATGAATAAGTAAAATTTTTACTGATTTAAATTTAGAGAGCCTTGCTGGAAAATCCATAGATTTCGTTGAAAATACAACTACTAAATGGTTTTGTCTATAATATTGGTATTTAATGTATTGACACGGATTTAAAAGTTTTTTGATCCCCTCCTATGTGACACTTTCTGACGTCAGGGCAGACCCCCACCCCCACCCCTACAGAGTGACACCTAATATGTGGACGCTCCCAAAAGGATAAAGTTTCTTCGCGAAGAAGCACGGAAGACTACTTCAAGCCACTTTTCTACCCTCCCTCGAATTACATAAATGAAACTTGTGTTGATATAATTCTGATAATATCGCCTCGACAATCAGAGCGAAAAGCTTCGATTTCTGTTTCCGGAATCAAGAAGAGGGAATCCGGTAACAAAAATAAACATAAGCCCCGGAACAAAAGAAGGCTTCAGTATGGACCAGCACGCTTCGATGAATATATCGATATCGAACTTGTCGGAAGAGCTTTTGTGTGGGTGAGCTGAGCGGAGGTTCTTTTGCAAGACCGGGGCAAACATGGCTTTTAATCAAGAAGGACGTATCGTCCCTGTGAAAATCCGGGTCGGTTGGAGAGAAAACCCCCGGGTATTAAAATGTCAGGTCGCACTTAGAACGATTTAACCTATCGAGTGAGGTGGATTTTAATGAGATCCGTGACGCAGTGACGCGTCTCCCTCGCCCTTTCTGCTCTTTCAATTCACATTTGGCACCCTTTCTCTCTATGGATAGAAGATGCATCAAAGGACTTTGTATGCGCATGCATAAGCGTCTGGATTTTTATTCAGCAGATCAAAACAGATCTAAGCTGACATCACTTGATCAAGAAGATATCAAATTTCGATCTTCAGTAAAATTTATGAGCTCGTTGCTCTTTCCAAATTCAGGGTCTGAAATGTTTTTAATTTATAATATTACTTATAGAACGTATAAGCGATGAATTTTCAAACAAAATTAAAAAAGTTATATTTTCAGGTAAAAAACTTAATTTTTAACCAAAAAAAAAGAAGAATTTTCAATCAGATAGTTCAAAAAAAATTGTCAACAAGGCAGTTCAACTTTCAACCAAGTAGTTGAATTTTCAAACAAGTATAGCTAGATTGTCAATGGAAAATTTAATAATCTGAATGGATTGGTTTTAGAATCACCCACAAAAAATAAAAAAGATGCATTTTTACCAAATAGTTTAATTTTTAACCAAAGAGATACATTCTTAACAAATTACATACATTTTCCACAAAACAATTGAATTTTCAACCTGAAGATACTTATTTTCACCAAACAATGTAATAGTCTATATTCAACCCAAAGAATATTTTAATTTTTAATAGAAAACAGTTGGATTTAATCAACGAAATACTTAAATCCTCAACTAAGGCAGATTAATATTCAACTATACAGTTGCATTTTTAAACAAAAAATTTATTATCTACCAAAAAAGACGAATTGTTAACAAAATACATATGTTAATTTTAATCCAATAGGATTAATTTTCTATCAAAAAGGACAACTTTTTAAGAAAATACATGAATTTTCAACCAAACAGTTGCACTTTCAACTAAAAAAGATCAATTTTCGACCAAAAATTGAATAAATAAAGTTAAAATTAAAAAAATTAATTTTCAATTAAAAGATGACAACATTCCTACAAGACTGTTAAATTTTAAACCCAAAAGAAGAATTCGCTATGGAATAGTTACATTTTCAACCTGAACATTCTAATTAAAAAAATGTAATAGCTGATATTTCAACCAAAAAAGATTTAAATTTGAATACAAAAAAAACAGTTGAATATGACCAAAAAAGTCGAATTTTCAACCACACAGTTTGCATTTTTAACCAAAAAAACTGATTTTCTACCAAAAAAGACGAATTGTCAACCAAATACGTATTTTCTACCAAACAGTTGAATTTTCAACCAGGAAGATTAATTTTTCACCAGAAAAAAATTAATTAAACAAAAAAAATTACTACATAGTGGAATTTTAAAGCCGAAAGGTGAATTTTTTACAAAAAAGTTAAATTTTCTACCGGAAAATATTATTCTTCAACAAAAAAGTTCATTTTCGACCAAGTACTTGCATTTTTAACCAAATAGATGAATATTCAACCAAAATGGTGTATCATAAACTGAAATAGTTAAATATTCAGTCTAAAAGATTAATTTTCAACAAAAATAAAACGAATTTTCAACAAAATAATTGGATCCTTATCCAAAACAGATTAATTTTCAACCAAAAGGTTGCATTTTTAACCAAAAAGATGAAATTTCAAACCAAGAGATAAATCTTAATATAAATTATGAATCTTTAATCAAAAAATGAATTTTCATCAAAGGAGTTCAACTTTGATCAAAGTAGTTCAATTTCCAAGTCGAGAAAAATGAATTTTCAAGATAAGAGTTAAAATTTCAACCAAACAAATGAATTTTCAACTGAAATGTTGTGTCAGGAATTAGAGCAGTTAAATTTTTAGTTAAAAAACTTAATTTGCAAAAAAACATTTCAACGAAATAGTTCTAATTTCAACCAAAGTGATGAATTTTCAACTAAAACGATGAATCTTGAACTAAAATAGCTTAATATTCAACCAAACACTAACTGTTTGGTTAAAGATTAATCTTTTTTGGTTTCTGTCTTTAACCCAAAGCGATGAATTTTCAAACCAAAAAGACGAATTTTCAACAAAACAGTATCATTTTCAACATAAGAATTAAATTTTCAACAAAATAATAACATTTCTAACAAAAAAATGAATTCCTAACAAAAAATGTAATTTAGTAGACTTTTTAACCGAGAAGAATTAACTTTCCACCAAAAACAGTTCGACTTTCTTATTGGGTTCTATTAATTTAGTTCGCGTTTTAGAGGAAAACAAATAAAAGGGACAAAGAGTGAAGAAAAAGAAATAGAGGAAAAACTGTTGAAGTCTGCGATAAATATGATTTTTTATCATTCATAGACTAAAGAAGAATAATTTTAAACAAAACTTAAGTTCATTTTTAATACATTAAAAATATTAGATTGAAAAATTGTAAATTTTATTTATAAATAAAATAAAGTTAATTTTTTACTACACACTTTTGAATCGGGACTACGCAATATGTGTCAGGCTTAGCAACATTTAAGGCCCTGTTTAAATTTTTTCCTATTGTACATACAAGTGCATAAAGAGATTATTTATTACCCAAATTTTTTTCCTGCATTTGAAGTAATTCTATTCTCAAATTGAAAGATTTTTTTTCAATATTTAGTCGTCACAATACCTTAGTTCGGAACTCGATCCTAGTATGTTTTACATATGTAAATGGATGTCATACAACTTCATTTGACTTACCTGAAACAGAAACGAGAAGAAAATTAAGCAGGGCAATATGAAAAGTATTAAAAGTAGATTTTGTATTTGTTAAAATCTTATCGAAAAAAAAGGTGGAACGAAATTATCGAAAATCTCGCACTCATTGTTGTTGATTACCTGATTGGTTGCATACTGCCTGCATGTAACTTTAAGTGGCTGATTTCAGTTTGTTCTTTTAAATTTTCTCGCATTTTGTAAATCGAAATTTGTAAATAAGGAATTGTAATTCTCGAAACTTATTTCTAAACGAGAAACTTTAAATTGTAAATGATTCGTTAATAAGAAAGGCACCAATTCTGTCCGTAACTTTTTGACCAAATGTTTAAAAAATGATAAAAGGATTCCAAATGATAGAAAATAAGAAAATCACACTATAAAAATAAGACTTTTTCCTTATCATCTTGACAGTCTGCACACACTTATAGTAAAAAATTATTTTTTTTCAACGTCATTGAAAAAATAAAGAGAGTCCAGCGTTACACTTTTGGCCAGGCCCAGGTCAGACCATCTTGCCAGCGTCAAAACTGGAAACCAGACAGTCTGGTGTGGGCCGGGCCAGCGCCAGAATATTTTTCCACACGGGTCTTAATAGGCTACGAAACCCTTTTTCTCAATTAATTACAAATTTTAAAAACTGATTTTTTTAATTTGCTTAGCAGATTTCAGAAACCTTGTTTTGTCTTTCCTCTAAAATCAGGAAAATATGGTTTCAACCTTCATATATTAATCATTTACACTGTTTTTTTGTCGAGCAATGAACAATATTCTACTCAATCTGTATACAATTATGATTGAATGAAATCGGATTTTCATAGAACAATCCATAAAGTATTGTAATATTGCACTTTTATCAATTCTATTCATTAAATTGATTGAAGAGGTTTTCCATTTCGCTAATGGACTTTATATCATCGAAAATTGAAACAGGTCAACCCGCAGGTGATATCGACAGCCATATTATTCATGGACTGATTTGAAGTTGAAGGAAGCTTTCAATCTTTTTCGAATAAACGGATACAAGATTGAAATTGGGGAGGTCCCACGAGTCACAACTCATAAATGTTCATTTGTGTCGACTTTTTTTTTTGCTCGTGAATCCTGTGAATACACACCCCTTCATTAACACCCTCGCCATTACATTTATGTAGAACACGAGTACGCTCTCTGAGAGTGATGTTGAAATATCGTCAGATAATAATTTCTCGCCTTATGAATTTTAATCGTGAAATTTAAAAATTCTATTCGATTAATAATAATTTTAATTGAATTCCCATGAATAGTCTCATATATTATTAAAATAACTAGTACTAAAAGTACGTGCGCTAAGCGTGCGTTTATGTCTATGGATTTTCATTTTCTAATATTAAAAGCATAAACAATTTCAGAATCCATAAGAGCAGATATTTAAATCTTAAGCCTTGTTCGGCACACTGGGATCATTTGCATCCCACGACCATATTGCATGAATTTTAAGTACCTAAAGGTAGGAGAAATTTTCTTTTTTTAACCTACTAAACTTAATTTTTTGGCTATATAACCTAAAACTACTTTAAAAAATACACTTTTAAGAACTTCCAAAAAAATACACTTTAAAGAACTTCAAAAAAAATCAAATTAAAATGTCAAACAGTTTAATTATTATAACGGTTTTTGTCACTGGGGTCATAAGATCCCAGTGTGCCGAATACGTGACTCCACGGAAGTGCGCCGAACAAGGGTTAAGAATTCAACAATTCTTTGAAACGAGTTAAATAATTTAAAACATAATTATATCTGACAGATATACATAAATAAAATAAAATCCACGTACGTTATTAATAATGTATAAATAAATTAAAAAAATGGGATAGAATGTCGGTGGTTGGATTTATTCTCGGAAAGAGGAAAAATCCTTTTTTTTTTTTTGGGACGCGCTATTTTAAAGTTATGACCAAATAAATAACACACATATCAATCGACGGAAAAGTATTTGGCAGAGGTTACGTGGAACTTCAAAACCTTTAAAAGCATCAGAACTCTTCTGAATTTAAAGTATTTAAAATTAAAATTAAAAAATGTTTAATTTCTAAATTTATCAAACATTTAATAATATAAAATTCAAAATTAGAAGCTCTTTAATGTATGGAGCATTATGTCTCAATTACCATCTATTTGGTTATTTATAACTCTGTTAATAACAATAAAAAATATTTTCCATTACAGTTGCGATAGGGTTTGTCATAACCTTTATATTAATCATAATCATTGTTTAAAACAGAAACATTTGACATTAAAAAATGAAGATTTTTTTTTCAATTGGGATTGAAAGAGTCATAATAATATGTCGATGTACACAATTTAAAAATCAATTTTTTTCACGACAATGTGCGGCGCAATTTTAGATCATTTTTAAACCAGTAAAACCTGTTGTGAAAAACGCGACACATTCCACT
>CAKNWT010331886.1:0-11199 GCA_932066315.1 Andricus coriarius
CCCCCCCCCCCCGTCACTCTAGGGAATATTCGAAGAAGGCATTCTGAAGACTTTTATATTTTTTCGTGACTTGACCTTAACAGTTAAATATATGTCATTTGTTATGATTTATAATTTATTCTAGCACCTCAGCTGTTCTTTTTAATAAAGTTTGATGGAAGAATCATTGTTGAAATAATAAAGAGTGATGTGACAGAATAAAATTATCATTATAAAAGTTTAATAAACATTACTTGATTAGCAAAAGAAAATTACTAGTTATAAACAATTATTTTCTAAATAACACTTTTATAACAATAAGGTTTTCAAAACGCCTTCTTCGAAAATACCCTTTACAAAATTTTAGCGAATTTTCTGATTTTTAGCCACTTGCCCCTTATTGGCCCTTATGTTGAGCTATATCTATTCTTTCTCGTTATATTGGATTTTATACCACAAAATGCAATTTGACCCATAGTGTGTCACGAGAGTCTAGTAGTACGACAGAAGGGTATGACAGAAACGTATAGGCGTGTCTAAGAACGATTCAGGTGGGCCGACCTGCGGTATCAAATAAACAATTCTACGAAATGGTCATAGTTTTCTGAAGAATATACTCATAAAAACCCGTACATACGATCCAATGGTGATAACCGCTACATCATTTGGCGTACTTGACAAAGTGTCACTTGACACTGTAGGAAAAGACCCTACAACCCCCAAATGGAACCGGCATATGCTGACAATGCAGGAGAACTTCAGCAAGTATTGCATGGCGGTAACATTACGTTGCTTCTCACCTCTTCCCTCACTACGCTGCTCCGAAGGGCATCCTAAGTGAACGAGGAGAAGCCTTTGCGAGCACAATGATGAGGAAAATGGAAGAACTTTTCAACATTAAACAATTGACGACTTCCGGGTATCGTCCTCGAAAGAAGGGATTTCTGGAGAGATGCCGTATAGTTTAAAAAAATTATACAGAAAATTACACGAACGATTACTCCCTTCGAATTAGTTTTCGGAAGAACCCGTTGGGTACCCACGTCGTTTCCATCATAATGTGATTCTAGAAAGTGAAGATGGCTCGCGATTTACAAAAAATTCCGATAAGCGTGAGGTATTTAAGATGTACGCCGGTTCACCCTTCGATGGCACACTTCCAGGCGCGTAACGTCGCTGGCACAATGAGGTATTTTCGACTTCGAGGGAAAAAGGCTTCCCGAAAAGAGCCAATTTATTATTTTAAGTAGCTGAGTTTTTTACACACTCTTGGATAGTTACTTTAAAGAATCCTGGAGTCTCAAAATATTACTCTTTATGATACAAAAAATCGTTCTCCAGTGGCCGCTGAAGAGAGGATATTTATTCTAAAGAATCAAGTGACAAAATTTCGACGAAAAATGACAGGAGTGGAGGCGATGCTTTTCACAGATCGGAGTCTCGCATCAGGCACAGGCTACTTTGCTCTTCTTGCCAACAATCTTTGCACCAGGAATGGTTTCGCTAAACGAATATAAACCATGTCCAAGCAATGGATTGCCTTGTACTCCTCCTCCCTGTTCTGAGCAACAAGTTGACTTTTTATTAGGATCCTTGCATTGACAATGGCCTGGTCCGGTTCGCGTTTCCGTGTGTAGATTCTTTCGTTTACATATATGACGAAACAGGAAGCACGAATTTCCGTTTTTTCGGAGTGTACGTCAGGAGTGTCAAGTCGGTCGTGTGGCAGAACTTCGAATCTGGCACTACTTTCGATGGTTGGTTCATGCTGGCTAGAATTTCACGTTTGTTTTTCTTTATTGTTCCTGTGATTGACATTTTGAAAGGATCTTGTAGCATTGATCGGAGCAGTGGAATCGATGTGAACCAGTTATCGCAGGTCACTGTACGATTTGAACCGTAAATCGGAGCAGTCACTTTTCTAAAATAATATGCGGGTACCAATTCATTTTTGGTTCGCACAGTGTCTTTTCGTAAGTAAGGAATACCATTGATCTGAAAAGAGAAAATGAATTCGTGAAAAAAATATATTATGCATTGGGATATAAAAGTATAAGAAGATATATTGAACAATATTTACAAAGTGCAAAGTTTGTGCATCGTTCAGAGTAACAAGCTTCAATCCGTACTTGTTCGGATATGCTTTCATATACATCCTGAAAACGCAACGTCTACGGAAGCTCAGCAATTGCTCGTCAACAGTACATTTACCACTCGGCGTGTAATAACGTTGAAAATTCCCAATCAAAATGCTCCAAAATTTTCGAATCGGCGCAAATCTATCTTCTTGATCTCGAGTGCTCATATCATCGAATCGTAGGCACGATCCTAAAAATATGAATCTATGCCTAGAGAACACACACCTGTACAGCGTTGTCCCATTCATTTTATCCCACAGTCTGTTCTCATCGTGTTGTGATGGTTCCCAAAGTTCTGCATAATACAGTATGCCAATATACGCTCGAATTTCCATGGCATCGGTGTGATGATGGTATGTTTCAATTTTGTCTCTGGCAACCAGTTCCAGATAAACATTTTCAATTTCGTTATTCGTCCAATGAACGATAATATCAATGATATCTCTACTGAAAAGGAGATCCCAAAACTTCTCAATCGATTTGGCATCCGATGCCGCGGCAGCTGGGCCAGGTATAAGTTGTGCTGGAGCGACATCTAATGGTCCACTTTTCTCGATTGCGAAAGCCACACTGACGTTTCTAGGATCATTCTAGGTGCACGAAAAGTTAGAGGGGGCATCTGGCAGTGTGCCAGCGACGGGTTAGAAGAATGAAAGCATTGTATTGTTCTCCTTTATCTACATAAAGCAATTATTTAATTATTATGAACACAGGAATTAAAACTAAAGCTATAAAAGAAACAAAAAATTGAAAATATAATCAACTCGAATAAATTCAATAAAGTCCATGATTACGCAATGACTCTATGGGGGGATTAAAATCTTGTTAATCGAATGTAAAATAATTAAAGGTGTAAATAAATTGTAATTGATAAATTTTAAATTAAGTGAATTAGAGAGTATCCAAAAGCAAACTTTGTTCATAGGGAAGAAGATAAAAGCAGAATTATTCAATTGACCTAAAATGTATAGTTTATGTATTTGGATCCTTCTATGTATTGTATATGCAGCGACCGCCATTGCACAGAGCAAACATCTGTACAGCATCACTTCTCTTAACAGCAGTATCGGAATCTACTTAGAGAGTAAGGGACTCATGCGAAGGAGTTTTAGTGTCTGGAGACTCAATTTTTTCATGGCCGTTCAAAAATATTAACATCTTTGAATACTAATTTACTTGGAACCATAATTTTACTGAAAACCGTTTCGAGGGCGTTTGACTCGAGATGGAAAAACTGTAGACTAGGACCAAAAACATTCATCCACAAAACCTACCGACGAATATCAGACAACGGAGGGCATCACACTTCGTTGGGCTACAAAGCCATGTCTTGAGAGCTGATCTCGAGCAAATACATCCAAGAGAAGAAAATCAAGAAATACAGCCTAATCAGTTTGAACTTGATTTGATCATTACTGCAGTGACCTTCAATCAAACTAGAGAATATATGCCATGAATAAGCTACACAAACACTTAAATGATGGGAGCCAAATTGGGAAGCAACACAAGATCAGCCGATCGATTCCTAGAAGCCATATACGACGCCAGAAGAGAACATCTATAGCCCTCTCTGTTAACCACCAACTAGCTAGAGTTTGTATATCAACATGCACAAGACCATGCTCCAAAGCTTACGTTTATTACTCGAGGACCAAAAGTCAGTATCGAGAGATTGGCACTATCATGAACATCAACGCTCATGTTGAGGAATGTATCTTGAAGGTTCGTACTGAATATTCCACTTCTTGACAAGTCAAATAATCAAATCTACCATTTTCATTCAATATCCGTACCTCAAGAAATATTTGTAACCAACTATGGCCGGGTGTATACAAATTTTGATTCTAGATATATCGACGAAGAAGAATCTCAAAGAACCTACATCCTAACGACTGAAGAACAATTCTTGGAATGTGATTACCTTTAGAAGTATTATCTTTGCAAGGGATATATTATCATCTACGAGACACCGTCCAGTAAAACTTGCGAAAGTGAGCTGCTGTTCCACCCAACACAAGAAACGTTTAAAATCTGCAATATCTCAATTTCATACCGTAGCGACTCATATTGGATCAATGTGAAGACTTTCGCGGGATGGATTTACTCTATCGAAAGGGAGCAGTTAGCAAAATTAATCTGCCCAATGCAACTATTAACGAAAATTTAGTTATCAAAATTTGAAATATACCAACTAGGTCCACGCTGTATATTGAAAACAGAGTCCTAGATTAACCAGTCTTTCAGTCAACCCACATTATGAGTGTTCATTTATGAGCCAACTCTAAATTCAGACTCATAAAAATATCCCCGAGATGTAGTGACAATCACAAGAAGAATAACATCACGGATATAATGCTTATAAGATCATCAAGAGGAGACGTCACCTACCATAAAAAAAATGTAGAATTTTTATGGGCGATCGAGAAGAAATTACAGGCATTCAGTGATCACAAGGCCTTCCGCAAAAATCCCTGAACCCTTACTCTTCGATCTTATATTGGATCAGGTGTATTAACAACCCTGGCATTATTAACATATTTTTCTCTCTCTCAAATCTTACTATTAATTTTAGCTTCTATCGCTTGTATTAGCAAGAAGCTATCTAGGAGGTACTACCGTGGCTCTTATTTTCAAAGGTTGAATTTTCTTCATGCTACCCCATCCCCTTCTGGTTCCATTTTGTGTAAAAATGATTTACGCAAAAATTGAGATTAATCGGACTAAGGGAAAGGGTGTCGCTGGGCCCTTAAACATGAAAAAAAACATGTAATTGAAGGGAAACCCAATTTTATTTGTTCATTATGCAAAATTTTAATTATGTGAAAAAGCTTTATATAAAAGTTTCCGAGAAAAATTCAAAAATAATTTGTTTTTACTACAAATCTTGACGCTTAGACAATGACTCTTTTTTATAACCTGGGAACCTTCGGCGATGTTCACTCACAATCTGAAGCACATATTGTTTCTGTTGTTCGCTTTTTGTAAATAATGTTTTATATTCTTTCATAAGCTTGGCGCAGTTTCTCACTTCCTAAGTTGGAATTCGTGCTTTTCCCCAAAAAACAATAACCCTGTTGCAAAGCTAGTCTGGCACTTTCACGTAAAGTTAAATTCATAACACGAATATTGAAAAATAATACACTTAGAACGTCTTTATTTGATGGCAGTTTATTTCAAGATACTTTTATGCCAGTTATATCCAAGTAAATTTTCTCACGTACTAGTTGGGCAGAGGGCATTGTGACATAAAAATTGTTTTTTTTTCTCGTCCGATATCCGAAAGAGAGAACCGTGCCAGGTATGTCTCTGACTATCTGTATCTAATCACAATACCTACTATATTACTACTATACTAAATTCATTTATAAAAGCCCCTAGACTATTCTCTACTAGAGTACTTGCAGTAGCTTTATTCGTAGCATACTCTTTCGCATTTTTTTCGGTAGCAGTTTGTCATAAGAGAAAAAGTCAGGGATAAAACATCTGCATTTTGAATAGATATACAGCTGTTTTATAAAGCTTTTTTTATATAATTAAAATGTTGCAAAATAAACAAACAAAATTGGCTTTTTCTTGAATTATGTGGTGTTTTTATGTTTAAGGGCACAGGGGCACCCTTTCACTTAGTCCAATTAACATCAAATTTTACAGGAACTATTTCTGTATGAAATGGAAACAAACTTAGGGGTAGCGCGAAAAAATTCGCAAAAAATTATTTGCTAAGAGTAATCAGAGCCACCCTGAGGAGGTACAGTCTTAGTGACGTCAGACGAATTACTCAAAATTTCGAAGAAGCTGACCTCGGAAAACACCATGAATATGAGATAGAATCCTAAAATATTTGTAACAGCCACTAACACGAATTCAAATCAGATCTTTGCAAGAAAATCATTCAGCGGGCTCCTCAAAAAGCAGCCAATATATATCAAAAGTATCGGAGTTGCCCCTGCCTAAGGTACAGCTACTGCACTGGTGCAAACGCTTCAACATATGTGAGGTGATAAGTGATTGTGAGTGATACCTATAAAGACAAAACAAAAAGAAAATGCCCCTAAGTGCTAAAATGCAAAAAGTCCAAAATTTCGAAAGTGGAAGTGTAAAATTTAATAAACTTTCGCACAAATGTACCATATTCTCTATATTAAGTTCAAGTGACTACACATAAGGTAAATTCTTTTGTTCGCAATCTGATTGGATAACCTGCAGGAAAAACGTATCTTCGAAATTCGAATCGTTGATTCTGATTTGTGCGGGGAATAAGCCGAATGTATCCAAGTTGTCCAAGTGTATATCCAAATAAAATAGGTGAAGGCGGCCACGCAGGAGGCGACCGGACTTCGGCATGAAGAGGTGGCTCCTGAGGAAAAGTCCGCTCAGGTAAATGTCGTCTGTCAGAAGAAGAAGAACCAGGGTTACGTTCGCTATAGGGATTCCATTCTGACTGCAGTGAATCGTTATTTGCTGAAGTTTTAATAAAATTTTTGGGGAATATTGGGTGATGGTCGCCTACTGGACAACATCGCTTTTCATCTGGGGTCAAATTATCAAGTTCACCGCTTATCATATTTATTTTTATTCTCGTACGAGCACTATTTGTCGCATATATTCCACGAAGAGCCCCGCTATGTTCTAATATTGCAAAAATGTCACCATTGGATGCTGATAATACAATATGTTCTTTGTTTGGCACGGGAATAAACGTACTTTCTTTTGCTCGCAATCTAATTGGATAACCAGCAGGGAAAACGTATCTTCGAAATTCGAATTGTTGATTCTGATTTCTGCGGGGAATAAGCCGGATGTATCCAAGTTGTTCAAGTGCGTATCCAAGTACTTTAGGAGAAGGAGGGCAACCAGGAGGGGACCTGTCCCTGGCACGATCTGGATGATCCTCAGGAGCCTGACGTATACGACGAGGAGGAGAAGAGTGACAGCCAACCGGGCTGGGAGTTTCAAGGCAATCTCTGCTTGACTGCGAACTTAATCCTGCGAAAAGCAATAGAGGACTTATGTTCTTGTACAGAACAGTTGTGCCTGAAAAATGTCAGATTAAGAATGGTTGAGGCTCACTGTGTTTAAATTCAAAAGAAGTCTTTGTTTTGCCTTCATTTTTGGAGTTCATGCTGAATCGTTGAAAATCAACTGGACTTTTACAAAACTTCGTGGAATTCTTTTAAATTCTTTAAAATTAAAAAAAAAATCCTTCTGGCTTGATTGCAAATTCAACTATTTGTTCGTAAGACCAACTGTTTGGTAAAAAATCAAAAGATTAATTTTTTTATGTTCTACTATCTGGCCGAAACTGCATCTTCATTGGATGAAAATTATCTTGTTGTTCTAAATTGAGCCTTTCAGTTTGATAATTCAACTATTCAGTGAGAGCCGCAGGAGCCGACCTTAAGAGCCGCTTTTCAAGTCCGTTGGTATTGCAAGAGATTTGCGTTAGTGGAGCGGACAGCTTGCGGGAGAGTTATTTTGCCACTACTAGTATGTTACGGTTTTTTATCAAATTTAACTTTACTCCGTTTGTATGTTATGCTGTTGTTATTTAAAATTTATTTTGACAATTATAAAAACATAATGTATGAAGGAGAAAGGCAAAAAGATTGGTATATTTTTAGGTCATTCGGAGTGTAAAGAATTCAGTACTAATTTAATTTTACATATTTCAAAGTAGAATTTAAAATGTTAAGGTGTCTAATGTCTACGTTTGGTAAATAGAATATATTTTGCGGCACATTTTACAAATCGAAAATGCGTATACCTACCAGAATCATTTTAAGTACTACATACTTTTTACATTTCATGAAATTTGAATGTAGAATAAGTAATAAATTAGTCAGTAATGAGAGTCATGTAAACTCATATAAACAGTACACAATTGATTTTATAATTCCTCATGACATGCATACCTTAGGGTTTGGCTGAGTCGACATAAAATAAAAATGTTCTTCAATCGCAGAGTTGGGAAAATATTTTATGGAGTCCTGAAACTGACAAAAATGTAGCAGCCCCAAAATTTATGAGTAATTTTTTTAGCATAGAAAAACTTTCACATGTTCAAAAATTACCGTCAAAACATTGAAGAAATCAGATCATTGAGAACGACGAGTTAATCTGAATAATTATGTGCAGCGCTTCTAGACTCTTTTTCATTTTCAGGTGCTTATACCAAAATTAATTTTTCCTACAGAAACTCAAGAAAAAATCTGAAAAATTGCCAGAATTAGTCATATTGTGCAGATTAAGAAACAAAAATAGCATTCATCATTCTTTCAAAAAAGCGATTAAAAAATAATTTTATTTTATTTCAACTTCTTCCGACCGCAAGATATTAAGAACATTCAAAGATTTTAAAAGATTCCAGAAGATTTCAAAGAAATTGTAAAATTTCACATAGATTTTGCCTACACTAAAAAGCTTTCTGGAGTGCACCAAGATTTGCAAATATTTAAAGATTTCAAAAACATATCAAATATTGTAATATTTTAAAATAATTATAAATGAGATAGGGGATTTATTTTAAAAACCTCAAAATCATACGACATTGATTCAGAAATCTTAGCTTTAATATAAGCCAAGAAAATTTAAAAAATCTCAATGGGTACCCGAGATATGATTAAAAATGTTCAATCGTATCTGAGCTCAATTGTAAAGTAATTGTGTCAATTGTGAGTAATTTAGCTCATATACGATTGAACATTTTTAATCATATTACAAGATGCTTTACATACATTTCAAGATTTCACATAGATTTTGCATATTTTAAAAGAGTTTAAGGAATTCACAAACATTTACAAATATTTCAAGGATTTCACAAATATTTCGAACGTTTTAATATGTGTTAAATTCTTTAAATCAGAAACGATTGCAATTCTGCCTTTTTTTTATACTTCCGTTTCATATATTCTGTTGTTATAATCGGTGGATTTCGACTTGAACTATTCATCAAAGAACACTAATTAACATTAGCGCGTCAAGGTAGCAAAAGAACGCTTCCGCGAGCTGTCCGCTCTGCTAGCGTAGATCTGTCGCATTCCTCACAAAAATCTAGGCGAGAAACGAGAAAGGACGCCACGAGATGAGGCAAACCGAGGAGTATCATACCGAGACAGCAGGTATGTTTTGTCTCGTCCCGTTTCCTTCCTCGGGATTTCTCGCTCGGTGGCAATCACTACTATGACGTCATAATTGTTGACGACATAAATGTACAAATGGCCATTATATGAACGTAAGGTGAAAAGTGGGATTTTATGTTCGCTCAACAGGCCTGAGAAATCGCCGTATTCATGCATGTATGGTCGTGGGGGCTAAGGCATAGGCTTTAGACCCACACTGTCGGCTTGCGGGTTTGATTCCCGCCTCGCACTCTGGAAGAGCCTCGGCGGCCCATGCGGTGAACACTAGCCAAGCAAGGGAGTTGTTCACCTCCGGAGAGTCGTGGGATCGGTACCTCTAGAGAAAAAGGTTCTCTAAGTACTTAAAGCTGTTGCTCTTGGTGGTTCGGAACCCACCTTAAACTGTAGGTCCCCCTCTCATCACCAAGTAAGTGCGTGGGGGGTGTGTAAAGGAATAGGGAAGAGATACAAGAAAAATTTAAACACTTAGGGGACACATTAGAAGCTTCCATTCCAGAATAAAAATCATAGATATATTATATAAGTATATTCACCAATAGAATTCAAGATGAATGCCAGAGTGAAAACGAAAGTATAGACCATCCTCATTTTCGTAATGTAGAGGGAAAACTGACTAATGTTTTAGTCAATAAGTGGATAAACAAATGTAACCAAAGAATATTCTATTGCATCATCAGAGTGCCAATATATACGTAAGTAGTCGTTATCTCACATATATGTGAGATGACGACGTTATTAGTTTCAAGATTGACTTTCGGAGATATAATTATTAAATTTTTATCTCAAAGGCATTGCTCTCTCAGATCAAATATTCTAACCAAAAAAAAGAATAAAATCTTACAGTTTTCAAGGTTGTTAAAATTAATTATAAAAAAGCATACCCGTAATAAGTTTGAGCATAGGGCAATAACCTACTGTAAAACATAAGATTTAAACAGCTGCTTACCTTAGTTTACTTTTAAAATGAGTTTTTCGACTTATTTGAAAAAATCGATTTCTTGAAGGTTAAAGTTGAAATACTTTGTCAAAAATTAATTTTATTAATTGAAGATCTACGTTTTTGGTTGAAAATGTATCATTTTCAGTTAGCATTCTAACAATTTTGTTCTCAATTTATGTATTATGTTTTAAATTCTCCTTTTTTGATAGTAAACTAATTTTTTTGATTAAAAATTCGAAGACAGGCTTGAAAGGTTAACTGCTTTGTTGAAATTTCATTACGTCAATTGTGTAGAAAATTCTAGTATTTTCGAATATCTGACCGCATGTGTGTCGATAACTATTCAGTATTATTTTATCTCTGAACTGATACCCTAATATTCGTTATGGATAGTTGTTTGTCAGTCGATTTCGCTGATAATAGAAAGTACTGATTAATGAGCTACATAGTAAAAGACATTAAAAAACTGGAAGTTTCTACGTCATTTCTAGAACAAGGAGCAAGTGATAATAATTTTTTAAATAATGGTAAATTGTCTTTCAAAAGACCTTTGATTCCGAACATTCATTGTCTACGTCAATAATTCAAGAAAATAATACATTTTTACGACTCATAGCGTATAAAAATTTGTTTAATAACTCAAAATTGTTTAGATAATTGCCAAATATTTTAAACAAACAAATATTACTCATAGCATCCTTAAATTTTGTAATTGATTCTAGAAAATTATAGCTTTTAATGATTTAATACACAAAATATTTTGTTTGACTAAGAATAATTGAGGGTCCGGATGTAATAACCGACGGTACGCTTGACTTTATATTCCGTGCCTCCCATTCCAGATAAAATGACGCGAAAAATTATCTGAAACTCAAATTTAAAAAAAAACCACTCGAAAAGAATATGAGTATATAGAGCTCAATAAAGAGCACAATTTTTGTGCAGAAAATTTTATTGTCCGATTTCAACTTTGTGAAAAATAAAATATAAACTGCAAATTTCG
>CAKNWT010331889.1:0-13558 GCA_932066315.1 Andricus coriarius
AAAAAACAATTGCTACAAAATAGTTGAATCCTTATCCAAATAAGAATGATTTGATCCAAAAAGTGCACTTTTATCTTAAATAATGAATTTTCAACAAAATAATTAAATTTTTTAAAAAAGACTTTTTTTCAACAAAATAGTTAAATATTGAACCAAATAGTTGAATTTTTAACCTACAAAGATGAATTCTTATTTAAAAATTTAATAGTTGATGTGCTAACCAAAAAAGATTGAATCGCGATAAAGAGAGATGAATTTTATAATCAAAAAGATGAATTTCCAACTAAGAATTTTAATTTTCTACAAAAAAGTATGTGAATTTTCAAAGAAATAGTTGAATTTTCTGCCAAAAAGATGAATTTACAATCATGAATAGAATCTTCAGTTGAAAAAATTTATTTTTAACCGTAAAAACGAATATATAAAATAATAGTGACATTTTCAACTAAAATTATGAATTTTTCAACTCAAAAGACGAATTTTCAACAAATAAAGATTTTTCAGTCAAGAAAGAAAAAGAATTCTTTCAAATTGTAAAACTTGCAAGCCAAAGGACGTATGTTCTGACAAACAGTTGAAATTTCAACCCGTGAGTATTAATTTTTATCAAAAAAGTTCATTTTCAATCAAACATTTGCATTTTTAACCAAAAAAGGATATTTTAAACCAAAAAGATTATGTTTTTTACCAAAGCAGTCTATTTTTAAACTAAAAAGATTGATTTTCAACCAAAAATGGAAAAGTTACATTTTTCGTTTAAAAATTTAGTTTTAAACAAAAATACTGATCCTACGAGCAAAAACGTACATTTTTAACAAAGAATTTCCAATTGTATCCAAGTAGTTGAATTTTCAGCATAAAAAAAATCCAACATAATAGTTCAACTTTCAATCAAAGAGAATTATTTTTAACTAAAATGGTAAGTCTGCACACAAAAAATGGTTTTCTAAATTAAAAGCAGTTGAATTCAACAAAAAAAGAATTGCAACAAAAAATTTGAATCCTTATCTAAATAAGAATGATTTTCGTCCAAAAAGTGACATTTTTATCCTGAAAATCATTAGATCATTAGAAAATTATTTATCATTCAGAATTTTCCCGTATAACATTACAAAATCTGTCATAAATCATCTTAATCATTTTGTTTTATCTATTTTTGATTGATTTTAGGTACTTTTGCTGGAAGCAGGTGTGGAGGAACCGGAGATAATGAAGGTACCAGCTCTGAGGAGCATGATACCAGGAAGTAATCTTGAATATAAATACCAGGTGCAATCAGAGACAAACGTTTGTAAATCATATCCCTGCTCATTTTCTCCGGGAAAGGTAAAGTTATTATTCTTTCCTTTTTTCCAGTTTTGACTCCTTGGAATAGTTGAACCTGTTTCAAATATAATGAATCCATCAACAACATCTGCAATGTAAAAAAATTTGTCAAGTACAATTATATGAATTTATGAAATCAAAATTGGCAAAGGAATTTAAAAAATATATATATAAACTTTTTTATATATACGCTATGTATACGCTTTAATATTATAATACATATTTTTTTTTAAATTTAGACCAAAAAAAAGTCCACAAATTTTTTGAATTCAGTTTTTGTCAATAATACACCTTTTTATTTTTCCTAGTTAGACTATAAGAATTGCTTATAATTTCATCTTTTCCTCACGTAGTGGGGGAAAAAGGACTTTTTTGAAAAAAATCGTCCGTCTGGTCAATTCTTAATTAATTTTGATGTTTTTTTTTTAGAAATAGCCGTAATTTCCCAGGTATAACGAGTAACTGCGGATATTTCACTCCAACTGAAGATAAATTTGTTAGTTATTAACCAATTTTAAACTTTTTTTGGTCTAATTTTTCAGTCATTCAATTTCATTTAAGAATTCAAATTCATTGAAATCGGTCATAAATCAATATAATAACTATCTAAAAATAGTTTCTAGTTGGTGAGAGTAAGAACAAAAATTCTGTATAATGTTATAAACAAATTAATAAACGAAAATCATTTTCTCGTTATTCGCAATGATGAGATATATTTGTAATCCGTGTCTTTCATATAAAATATGACGGATATTAATTTTCAATTATAATTAGTTCAGAATAGCTGCTGTTTGGCATCTGTTTAAACCATTTTTGTAAAAAAAATACACATTTCGGCAATGTTTTCATTAATAGGGTTAACTTTTTGCCGAAATCAACTAGAAATGTCTCGACGAAAATTGATTGCTGTTACGTTTTTAAAGCTGCAAAAGACTCTTAATTAATATCACCTTGTATTAGCAAATGTCCATTTTGACATTTTTTATGAATAAGCCTAATTTTTTGAGAATCAACTGGAAAGCCTTTTGATGAAAAAATGAAAAAATGTGCATTTGTCTCTCAAAATTGTTTTTACATTTAACTATTTTCGGCAATTTTAAAATGACATTTTATTGTCTTACATTGACCAAATCTTAAAAAAAATTAAACAGTGGCAGACTGGACACCCAAGGGCGCGGCACGGAAAGCATCATTTGGGTTGCCAAGACTGATAGATACCAACAAAAAAAATAGGTCATTGGGATTTTGGGAATACGTGGAAGGATTATTATTATCATACTATTAAGCTCTTTCGTTTTTGCCCTTCCGCGCAAAAACGTGACTCACTCGGCGGAGAAGGGAATTGTAGGAAGCGGTCATGGGGAGGGGGGGGGGGGTCTATATATTTTTAGATTGATCTAGAATTCCTGTCTTGTTTATGTGAATAGCACGTTCGTTCCGCAACACTGCTCCAACCTAGATCGCTGATCAATCTCTCTAGCGATCGCCCCAGGTGAAGAGCCTCACAAAGTCATCATAAAAAGCTCCCCACTCGGGCCGATTAGTATCCAAGGTTTTTTGTTTCAGGCTTCTTTCACTCCACTGGCACTCTTCGTCCTGCATTTCTTATAAAGTATTCGTCGTCATACTTTTTCGTCCTGTTATACCTTCTTGTCTTCCTTCACGTCCATGCATTTTTACATGCAACCTCTTATGTTTCATTGGCTTCTTATGTCTCTTCGAATTAGGGTCTCATACTCACAATCTCATACATTACATACTCATACATTCTAACCACTCTTTCCTTGGTATGCCTCTGGGTACGTAAGTAGTGTCTCATCTATACCACATTCTTTGAAGTTTGTCACGTTACTGACTATGTCCATTGGCGTTTTACCGCACACCATGTGCAGGTATTGCTTGCCAACCGCGTTAATTTCACTCTTATACTTTTCTTGGTATGTGGAGGTCTCGCTATCGTACTGCACAGTGGGTGTGAGTATAAAATTACATATTCTCATTTTAGGTTTACCTGATATATTTTCACTTCTGACAATGGATCTTGTTCTACCGATAAGCTTCATATCCTTATTTATACGCCTATCTATCTCTCCATATATCTTTCCGTCATTAGTGAATAGGCTACCAAGATTTACGTTCTTATCAACTTGTTCTATTCTCTCATTGTTTAGGACAATGTTGCATATTGTTTTCTCCCCCTTCTCTTGAAGCAGCATAATTGTTGTTTTATTCACGTTAATTTTGAGGTCCATGTTCTTCATGCTTGTATTCAGTTTACTCAACATTCTTTGTAAGTTTTTGATTGTCTCTTTCATAACAACCTTATCATCTTGCGAACGCTAAACCACGTACCCTCACTGTGCCGAGATCCACACCTTCTTCGTCGAGAAGGGCCATTCTTAGATACTTGTCTATGAATGTAATAAATAGCCATGAAGACATAACGCATCCTTGCCTAATACCTTGCATAATATCAGGACTTCCCAAAGTTTACTTCTATCCGCCATATGAAACGGTTTTTCTAAGTCAACAGATGCACAGGAAACTTTTTAATAACTCTCAAACTTTTTTCTGTGATCTGTCTCAAGCTAAATATCTGATCCTTACATGATCTTCCTAGCATACATCCGCAGTGGACTTTCTATATCTTTTCTTATGTTATTTTCATTACCCTATGAATATTTCAATTATAACACATTCGGTTTAATAGTAATTGCCTTTCTGTTTAATAGTAATTGCGCTACCAACATTTCTAGAAAATATTTTTGAATCAAATGAATGTTTAAGAGAAAAGGGCGAAATCACCATCCACTGAAGCATTTACCCCTTTTTACTGAGCTCCAGAGATAATTGGTCCCTTATTTTATAAACAATTTTATTTGGTTATAAGGAACAAATAATTGAATATAGTTTTTTTAATCAAACCTCTACACTTGAATGAATGGTCGATAAAAAGATGGTCTCAAATTTCGTGACGAAGGAAACCTATCATATCCTGCGTTCTCGGGGCTTGAATGCATTCTTCATGCTGAAGTCTTCGTTAAATTACGTAAAATTAAAATTAATTAACAATCAATCATGTCCAAAAATTAAACGTCAAGATTGCTATTGACACACTAAATGTGGTTTAATTTTATTGACCGTTTGAAAATGCATGATTTACATCAAAGATGAATATTTATGCAGAAACTACATCTACGACATTCAAAGAAATTTTAGACAATTTTTCGTCATAATCATAATGTGTGAAACCTTGCGCGTTAAACTCATCGCCAAATCTAGAAAAATCTTCCTGAAAATTTATGAAATTCATAAAATTAAGTGCAAATTAAACTCTTAAAATTGAGAAAGAAAACATGTCTAAATATTGCATGATTGCTGAGTAATCATTAAAAATATTTATTCGTGTAGTAGAAATTTCTCTGAAGCCATGAATACGAGACTTGTCGGCAATCAGATGAAATATCAGGGAACACCATTTTACATTTAAAAATGTGACCATTACTTCCTTTATGTAAAACATTTTTTCTATAATAAAATTAGATGACTTAGACGTATTTGTTCCTGGTTATTGATAAAAAGCGAATAATTCTTCATGATATCATCATTATTAAATATAACGGTTAAATTTGCAAAATTCAAAAAGAAATATATTATATGGAAAATGATTTCTGACGTAGGGCACCTAAACAGCCAAAGCTCTCCGATCAAACTCAACCTTCGGCAAAGTCTAGTCTCATTGGATGGAAATTTATGGAACTGAAAATTTTGCCATTAAGAAAAATATTTATTGAGGGAGAGGTGATAAAACTTTTTGATTATTGCGGGTATCATCGACTTTAGGGTTTTGAACTATTTAAACACCAATTTAAAAAAATTTTGTCTTCTACTGGTCAAAATTCAAAGAAAACAAATTATTTTTGACCTTCAATTATAAAAACAAAATCATTATTTTTTCAAAGAATGATTATGATCACAAATTTGCGCACGGGAGCAATCTCGTATTCTGGCAGAAATTTGCATTCCACGTGTAAACATTTTTAATGATTACTCAGCAACCACGTAATATTTATTCGTGTCGTTGGTTCTGATGATTTGATAAATTAAAGAAATCTTTAGGAAAAATGTACTACATATTGCTACATGTTACTTATAAACAAATTGCCGGTTTAAAAAACAAACTTCTTTTACTGATAAGGTTCTTCTTCTTGGTGAAATCACTTATTCTTATCTTAAGAATTATATATCGCCGACAAAAAGAATCTTGTAATTTTAAAACTGCCAAAAACTGTGATTTTATTTATGAGAATTGATAAATACAATGATAATTATTACCTTATGTTAACAAATGGATATTTTTTCATAATAATATTATTCTTAAGATAAAAAAAGCTAATTTTGCATAAAATCAAAATGTTAGAATTATGTTTAAAAATGTACATTTTTATAATAATTGTTGATGACAATCACAAGTGTTATTGAATGGCAATATTTTGTGTTAAGATTTTATTCTTGTGAAGAAGAGGAATGATAGACAGAACAAATTGTTACTGTTCGAAAACTCTAAATAAGGAAATTTATCTTTTTACGTCCCCAAAAATATGGTTTCAACTTCTTTTCAAAATAAAACAAACATATTTAATAATTCTTTCAACAAATGGAGCAAGATTCGGTAGTTAGTGAAAAAAATCCTGTGCAGCTATTGTTGTTGGACTATATAGTTTTTGATTATTTAAATAAATCGTGGATTCCGAAGGAAAAAATATGTAAAAATTGGAGAAAACTTTTATCCATGACAAAAATATTCTCAATATTATTATATTCTGACTCCCAGGCAAAATATTTTATGTGGGCTTATACCTACTATCCGAAGGCTCAATTGCACAATGCATTTATTTATTTAAAAAATATTATCTGTAAGGTGAGTCAACACATGCATTAGGAATGCCCGTAAGAAATATATGGGCTTTCCCCTTTTCTCGTTTTTCCCCTTAATGCGAATCAAAATTAATAGAAACTCAATCATAAAATCCAAACATTGTTATTTGAAAGTTTATCATTTTTGATTGAAAAGTCTACTATTATATATTTGGTACGGAATTGATCTCATTTGATTCCAAATTCTATTATTTGGTAGAAAATTTAATTATTTCATTGAAAATTCGTCCTTTTTAATTTTAAAATCAATTATGTGGTTTAAAATTCATGTATTTTGTTGAACATTTCTCTTTTGTGGTAAAAAATTAATCTTCTGAATTGAAAATTCATCTTTGTGAATGAAAACTCAAATGTTTGGTTAGAAATGCGTTTTAGTCTTGTTTAGAATAATTTTTTAAACTGAAAATGTAAATATTTCATTTTTGGTTTTACAATTTTTATTTTTATATTAACTGATCTTTTTTAGTTAAAAATTTAACTATTTTGTTAAAAATTCACTATATTTTTTAACAATTTTTTTGTTGTAGAAAATTAATCATTTTGGTTGAAAATGCACATACTTCGTTGAATGCTGAACTCTCTTGTTAAAAATTCAATTAATTGTTATTTGCAGATTCATCATTTAAGTTGAAAATTTATCTTGTTTGGTTGAAAATTTAACTACTTCTTTGAAAGCTGAACTGCTTTGTTAAAAATCCATTTTTGTTGTTGAAAATTCATCATTTTGGTCAACATTTCCTCTCATGGGTTGGAAATTTTAATATTTTGTTGAAAATTCGTTATTTTGTTGTTGTTTGAAAATTGAAGGTAAAAAAAGACCGCTTTTGTCTGAACCATTTTTTAACCATTCATTATTTATTAACAAAAATTGTTTATAAATTCATTCTTAGTATCTCTGAGTCATATATGGTAAACCGTCTGCGCTTCACAGTGCTACAAACAAACGATTTTTTAAACAAAATGAACATATTTGCACAGTTATATACCAGAATTTATTGCTCAGAAAAATTCAGAAATTTTACATTACCTATATCCAGGTTAGGTCTCTTCAAAGCAAAAACAAATCTTCCGATCAAATGAAAACTTCTCTCCGTGAATTGTTGTTAAAAATTGCCAGCTAGTGTCATAGTTTTTTCTAAAACTGTTGCAAAACCTATTCCTACCATTAATAACATCGTTTATAATTCATAAACTCTCTTGTTTCATAGTTTATAACCATCTTTAACCATTTTTTTAAATAATTGTTGATACAAGATCAAACGTTTTTCTTTCGTCACATTTTCTCGTACGACGAGCTATTATTTATTCAGAGCTTTTTATGCAATATTTTTTTCATAAATCCACGCTTTCTTGAATAATTTTAATTTTCTATGGGAAACTAGAAAAATATAGTTCTGCAAAAAATTTTGAAAATCGGAAAAAAATTCCATTACAAAGTAGCGCATGAGGATCTTGAATATGCATATTTAATATTTCAGGGCATTGATCCATTGTTTGTATAAAAATTCTCATTTTTCTTAACTTTCTGCAAACAATCATAAGGCGATAATTTGGTAATAGAAACATACTAGGTCACGTTAACAATTTCTTAATATGGCCTTCTGATTGTTTCAATAGAGTTAAAATTCTACACAATCGCGTCGTTTTATTAAACTTATCTATTTTTCACTTTTTCCATGCTTATAACTTTTTCTAAATTATGATATACAGTCCTAAATAAGTGTAGGTATTTTCACTGAGCAATTAATTATTTTTCATAATTAAATTAAGAAATATGTTGACTAGTCGAATTAGAAATTTTTTACTAATCTTTAATGGCACACGTTTCGCAAATCAAATTTGTGAAATTTCACTAGTGATTAGTTAAGTTTGAACAATTTTGGTTTAGAAAGACAATAAAGTATCTTCTCAGTGAAAAAAGCCATAAAATAAAAATAAACTGCTTTGAACACTCAAGTTAATCCTTATTCAAGGCAACTCATTTTCACAAAGTTTACTATATAATTGCATTTTTTATGGCAAATTATAAAAATGTGCAATCGAAACACATTTTGAAAATATAAAAGAGAACTCTGTTAAAAAGTAGCGCTTCAAGACCTTGAATGTGTATAATCGATTTGAAGCTAATTGATTTTTTGTCACTTTAACATTTAAAAAAATTATTTTGTCTCTTGATTTTGTTCAAACAAACAGAAAGCAATATTTTCGATTTGGAGACAGGCTACATTACGTTTACAATTTCACAATATGACCTTCTTATCGTGTCCAATTTTGATTTAGAGAGATCTCACAGTATCTTTTGCATAAGGAAAAAAGCTGTACAATTAAAATAACCTCCTTCAGGCAATAAAATGCATACTTATTCATGTTGACGCTTACTGAAGGCAAATTATTTTTTTAAAATTTGCTGAATAATTCAAATTTAATATGGAAAATAAGAAAAATATGCAACCGCAACATTTTTTTAATCGAATACAGAACTCTTTTGAAAAGTAGTGCAAGAGGGACCTTAATATGCATAATTAATTTATAAGGCATATTGATCCATTATAATTTTAAGATTGTATAAAATTCTTATTCTTCTTAACGTTCGTATCACTTCAATAGAGTTAAGAATGTAACACCATCGCGTTATTTTATTAAATTTTCATATTTTTCACGTTCTCCATTTTACCATCCTTTTTAAATTATTATATACAGTACAAATAATTTTCTTTTTATCAAGCAATTAGTTTTCCACTCTTGAATAATTTTTTATCTCGACTACTTAAATTAGTAATTTATACTAATTTTTAATGGCTCACTTTTCGCTAATCGAATCTGTAAAAACTCACTAGCAATTAGTTAAATTTTACAAATTCCAATTAAGATAAAGAAAAAGATTATCTTGAAATTTGTTTATCAATCTCCGGCACAATATAGAACTTTTTACTTTTGTGACATTTTCTTGTACGGCAAAGCATTATTTATTCACAGCCTTGTGAACAATATATTTTTCATAAATCTACACTCTCCTACAAGCCACAATTTTTAAAGTTATCGAAAATGTGCTTTCACAATGATACGTGATTTTTGAAAACTTTTTAACACATTGCCTATTGTATAGTAAAAAACAAGAACGACACCTTTGAATTGTTCAAACAAATTGGAACTGCCACTTATTATTTTTTTAAATTTGGGTTTCAAATTTAAAAAAAAACGACTTGAAAAACCGTGGAATAGTACATTTCTTTCAGATCGGACCGTTATCGTCTTAAAAAGGTCCCAAGTCCGCATTAAGTATGTTTTAAATACGAAGCGGCACTCCTTTTTTAAATAGAAGTGTGCGTACAAAAGGGAAAACTGTTTATATAGTTAGTTTTTGTGTAGGATGAACTTTTCGAATGTTCAGGTAAGTTGAGTTTACCATTCGAAAATTTCATTCTACACAAAAATTATAAAATTAAGCGGCTTTTTCCTCTGCGTACACACTTTTATTTACAAAAAGAGTACCGCTTATTGCCTACAAAATATATTTTTCTAGTATTTATTTATTAAAATCATATCATTAAATTTAAAGTTTAGGGCTTGCATTTAATAGTTTGAAACAAAATTAAATATCAAGTTTTTCAATATTATTTATCAGTGAGATATAATGAGTACTTGTTACTAGTGGTGTGGAAAATGACATCGGATTTCATTAAAATCGCACGAACGCATACAGATCCTAATATTTCTGACATATACTGGTCTATTACTAATTTACTAAAAATGAAAAAATTATTATTTGTCTGCATATTTTTCGCTCAATTCAGTTGATTCATTCTTTAATTTACTTTTTAATGGTTGGTTAGTCAGCTGCCAAGTTTCATTTAAATCGGATGATAATTGCGCCGAAAATCCACGAAAGTTCCAAAATACATGATTATTCCAAATAAGAATTATTAGTAGTTTTTTATACTTGGCGACGACTCGCTACCACGAATCTTGATGAATTCATTGTAAATTAAATAATTCAAATTATTCATTTATGTTAATAAATTCATAGGTAATGGGTGGTACAAGTACGACCAATGGTATGGTTTACAGCAGAGGAAACCGAGAAGATTATGACAATTGGGCCAAGTTGGGAAATACTGGCTGGAGTTATGAGGAAGTATTGCCATACTTCAAAAAATCCGAAAACAACTTAGACAAAGATGTAATACTACTTTCGAAACATTTTTATTTTTTATAGACTAGGTATCTTTGTTCCTTTTTTCTTTTATTCAAATCTATTTCATTTCTACCCAAGGTATTTAATTTAACCCTGTAATAGAAATTAAAGTTCCATTATTTTCTATATCTATGTTAGAAGTATTACTGTCTATCTCATTACAAGAATAGAATTGATGAAAAGAGGAATAGGATAAAAAAGACAGAATTAATATTAAAAGAAATATTTTCTCAAAGGAATACAATAATAAGCCATGTCTGAAAGAGTTAAAATATTTTGAAAGAACAATATGACAAAGAAAGAAGTCCTTAAAAAAACGGATAGAATTGTTGACAATATAATATGTTTGGAGTGCGAATTCCTATCTATTTATTTTTTCACGTTTTCTCTCCCTATTTATCCATTCTATTAAAACCTCATTTCTTTCATAGATCGTTCGTGATCATCCAAAATACCATGGGACTGGAGGATACCAAAGTGTACAACGGTTTCCACATTTAGATGTGAATACAAAAATAATAATTGATGCCCTGCAAGAACTGGGATATAATAAAATAGACGCAAATGGAGAAAATCAATTAGGCGCAATGGATCAGCAGTGGACTAGTAGAAACGGAGTGCGTCAGAGTACAAACGCTGCTTTCATCCGACCAATCAGAAACAAGAGATCCAACCTTTTTATCAAAACTGAGACTTACGCAACGAGAGTGCTCATCGATTCAGAAACAAAAAGGGCTTATGGCGTTGAATATACCTTTAACGGAGTTTCTAAAGTTGTTTATGCAAAGAAAGAAGTTATTGTTTCGGGTGGTGCTCTTGAGTCACCAAAACTTCTGATGCTCTCTGGAATTGGACCAGCAGAAGATTTGAAGAAACACAAAATCCCGGTCGTAAGTGATTTGCCAGTTGGACGTAATATGCATAATCACATAAGAATAAGTGAACTCGATTTTTCCTTGACAAATGAAAGTTATTGGACTTTGAAATCCTTGAACGGGATGATAAAGGATGTCAACTATTATTTAAAAACAAATAAAGGCCCACTTTCCGGATGGGGCCCTGCAGCAGCCAATGCTTTTATAAAAAGCAAATTCGAAAGGAGTGAAAATGCTCCCGATCTGCAATTGCAATTTCAGCCCCGGTCTCCTGCATACACACCAGTTTCTTACTACAAATCTTTTGGTCTCTCAGTATTTCATCTAGCACCTAAAAGTCGAGGTTATATCACACTCAATGATACCGACCCAGTTTGGGGAAATCCTTTGATTTATACTGGTTACTTCACAGTCGAGTCTGACATGGATGTTATGTTAGAAGGTGTTCGAACGGCCATGAAAGTGGCAGATACTAAAATTTTTAAAGAAAATGGGTTTAAGTTAAATGAAATTCCTGCACCAGTTTGCAAACACTTTGCTTTTCGCAGTGACGAATACTTCAAATGTCTTTTAGCAGAGCACTCAACGATAGTTAATCACTATGTCAGTACGTGTAAAATGGGATCAAAAAGTGATTCTGAAGCAGTTGTTGATCCGAGATTACGAGTTTATGGGGTAAATGGACTTAGGGTTGTAGATGCATCAATCATGCCAGTTGTTATTCGAGGAAATACGAATGCACCAACAATTATGATTGCTGAAAAAGCAGGTGACATGATTAAGGAGGATTGGGATAAGACATTGCAAAATAAATAAGTAACCTGTTAGCTTGTTCTGTTATTTTTATAATACAATATATTTTTGTAAATAAAACAAATTTCATTGCACTTTATTTATATTCACTTGCACAATACTCTATCATGTTGCGGTAAAAAAAGATGGAGAAAGTTCAAATTAAGCAAAAAAATCAGTTAAAAAAAGATCAGAAAACAAATTGTATGAAATTTTACATAAATTTGTTTGTAATTTTAACACTATTATTCATACGATAGGCCTAGAAGAAATAAGGATAGAAATGGATATAAATCTCAAGAAGAAGATTGAGGTATTTGTGCCAAGAGTTAGATCTATGGAAAAAAAGTTTTCTATGATTTTAAGAATTGCAATGATATTCTCAGATATATCAATAACTTAGTTCAATACAAATTTATAAACTCAAGAAAATCCTGAAAAAGTAAAGTGAAGATAATATCTTGTTGTAATGTGAAAAATAATAAAAAGTTAGATTGTTAGAACAATTAGAAGCTTTATATGTTGAATTCAATCATTTTGTTAAGCCAAGTATTTTAATCATTACAACAAAGACATTATTCTTTACGTTAAATAAATTTTTGGTTGAGTGTAACAAAATAATTATTTCATTAAAAAACATATTTTTCTTTGGAACAACAAACAATATCTTTAATATAAATTTAAAAAAAAATTTAATTAAATAAACCTATCCTTGAAGTAACAAGCGTAGTTAGTAGTTTTAGTTATTAATTAACAAGGAAAATAATAAATATAATAAATAGTGTCATAAAATCTAAGATTTTCAAATCTGTTATAATTTTATAAATGTGGTAGATTCTACTTTGTATTACAATTAGTAACACTTTAATTATTAATTAAATTTACTTATTCGTATTATGTCACCACATTAAAAAATTAAAAATGATTTGAAACTCTTATATTTTATGACACTATTTATTCTATTTATCATTTTACTTGTTAATTATCCATTAATAATACTAACTACGCTTATGACTCAAAGTACTTTTTCTATCCAATTTCCACAGATTTTACATCAAGTTTTCAAATTTTTTATTGACCTTTTACTCCGGATATTTCTTGGTGCATACATTGATAGCATTTCGCATCAGCTTTACTTGCAAACAAGTCAATATTCGGAACGCCAAATAAATTAATTATCTTCTCAAAAACTTCGCCTGAAAGTTGATACTCAGCTTCTGGTTCGAGATATCTTGATTCGAAATGAGTTGCATAGTTTTCTCTTAACCCGTTGTGGTCCCTTCTTTGCAAAGCAATAGTTTTTAATTGTTTATTTCCTCCCCTAGGGGCTGTAACACCTTGTAGTTGGTTGGGAGGCTTAAGCGTGCGGTGCTTTGGGGTCAAAAGGCTCTCCTGGTATGCGTGATTACGGTATGGTAGAAGGGTGAAAGAG
>CAKNWT010331890.1:0-13455 GCA_932066315.1 Andricus coriarius
TATTCATTTAGATCATTTCGTTGAAAATTCGTTTTTTTTTAATGTGCATCATTTTAGTTAAAACTTAATTTCTTTGATTACATTTTTTTTGAAAATTTATTTTTTTGTTTACAAATTCAGCTTTTTGTTGAAATATCATTTTTTTTGGTTGAAGATTCATATTAGTTCAAAATTTATGCATTTTTTTGCAAATTCATCTATTTGTTTAAAAATTTGATTGAAAATGTAATTATTTTGTTAAATCTTCTTTTTTTTAAATTAATTTTTTTAACAGAAAATTCAACTATTTGGTTGAAAATTAGTCTTTTTTGTATAAAATTAATATTCTATTTCCCTTCCTATGATTTCCCCTCGTTTCCCCTACTTCATCTTCCCTCATTTCCCCTCACCAGAACTACTTCCCCTCAACTCACTTCCTCACCCTTCCTCGAATTCTCCCTCCTTTACTTTCCCTCTATCCTTGCTTCCCCAGGTAGCACTCCCCTTCCCCTACTTCCCTTCACCAACATTCACTTTCCCTCCCCTATTCACCCTCATTTCTAATAATTTGCCCTACTTCCGCTTACTTACATTTACCTCCCCTACTTTCCCTCCCTGATTTCCCCTTTCTTCTTCTAGTTCTCTTCCTCTCATTTCCCCTCACTTCTCCTTCACCCCTCCCATCACTTTCCCTACTTGCCATGCCATTATTTCTCCTCACTTCCTCTACTTCCCCTCAACTCACTTCCTCTCACTTCCTCTTTTTCCCCTCAATTCCTCTTATCCCCTACATTCACTTCCTCTCATTTCCCCTCACTTTCCCGGGTTCCCCTCCCGTAATTTTTTTTAATTCCCCTACTTCATCTCCCCTCGTTTCCCATTGCCTAATTTCCCCTCATTTCCCCTAATTTCCCCTACTTCCTGCCCTAAAAACCGAATACTCATGCATTTTTGGTGCTTTTAGATACCAAAGGAGTCTGAAAACGCACACTCAGGTGCCAGAAGCTGGGGCACAGTGCCGATAACATTAATCGTCATCTTGGCCCTACTATGTGTCATCCTTATGGTTCACATAGTCAGGAATAAATTCCGAGGTAGACTATCTCCAACTGCAACTTCCTACACACCATATCCATCTCAATATTACAAGTGTGTACCAATTTATGACCCATCTGCGCATCAGAATGAGAAAATGGTTCATCTGTGAGAAAAAACTATCTCCAGAACGAAAATCCAAGTTGTGAAAACTCAGATGTTAAAACTCAGCTGTGAAAGCTCAGCTGTGAAAACTCAGTTGTGAAAACTCAGTTGTTAAAACTCAGTTGTGAAAACTCAGTTGTTAAAACTCAGTTGTGAAAGCTCAGCTGTGAAAACTCAGCTGTAAAAACAAGAAAAAAAATTTCACCACTTTCGTGAAGTCAAAAATGTATAATTACTTTTTAAAATCTAATTTAATTTACCATTTCTATCTGAATATCCAACGCGTGTGTACATATCTATTCCCATATCTCTTACACGAATTTTTTTACTAATATATTATTTTTAGCATACTCTCCATATTTATTTAGACTTACTTTAATGAATTTATATTTTTCTAAATTCAGGCTCATTGCCTTTTTGGAATGCAACTAAAGAAATTAGATCTCAAAATAGAAGGCAATCAGGGTGGCTACTAATCAGGGAAAACCAAGAAAACACTGAGAATTTTTCAAGGATTGTTATTGTTAAAATTAATGATTTTTAAAATCCAGGAAAATATTCCCATTGTCGATTGTAACTAATTTTAAAAAATAATTAAAGGCGAACTTTAGAAAAAATACTTCAGACAAAAATAGTTTATTTAACAATAGTTATTCAGAATTTTCTACAATTTACTAACAAAATAAAATTTTGTTACTAAAAATGTACCAAATAGAATTGTAGAGATTCTGAAGTGAAAGAGAAAACAAAACTCTAAATAAATATTGTTAAATAAACAATTTTAAGCTGAAATATTTTTTTTTAAAGTTTGCCTTCAGTTCTCTTCCAAAATTATTTACGATTAAGTATAAGAATATTTTCCTCAATTTGATCAATCATTTTTAACAGTGTCCATTTTTGAGCTTAAGAAAAAAAAGTTTTCTATAATTTTAAAAATCAAAATTATATTACCAGTCATTTCTTGTGAAAGGAAAACGTTATTTTTTATGAAAAATGTTTAAAACTTACGGAAAATTACTATTTTAACAACAGTTTTTGTAATTTGAAACTATTTTCAATTTTTAAATAATTTCAAAATATTAGATTCTTAATTAAACGCTTTTATTCGATTTCAAATCCTATTAAAATATTGTTTCAGTCTGAAATATTCTATTTCAACCGCTAAAATTTGCAATTTTATAATTAAAAAAATAATTTGTTCAAATATTTAGCAACATTTTACAGTTCATTCTTCCATTTTTAACATTTTTAACTTGTAAGTAAATGTGTTTAATTTTGATGTATAAATCATAATTAAACAATTATTAATTTGAAATAACTTAAAATTACAATAATGTACTTTAAAAGCATTTATTTATAAAAAAAACTTTTGAATTTCAGAATTCCAATTTGAAAATAAATTTTTTTTAAAAGAAATATTTTTTTTATTTTGCTCGAATTGGAAAGGAAGAAATTTTGGTTTTCAGTATTTTATGAATTGGGAGAATAATTTTTTATATTTTTAAGTTGAAAGGGAGGAAATTTTAACTTTTTCTGAATTGGAAAAGGTCCTCTTTGTTTTTATCATTTTTATTCATTTTTTTCTGATTTACAAGAGGAATTTTTTGTCCTAAACATTTTTATTGAGTTCTAAGGGAAAACTTTATTTTCAATCTTTTTTTCTGAATGGGAAGAGGCCAATTTTTTTCTTTTTAATTTTTTTTTAATTGCAATAAATTAAAAATTGTTCAATTGTAAATGATAAAAGCTACCATCTTATACGTGTAAATTATTAAGCATTTGAATTACAGAATTTTTATCTTCAATTTTAAGAATTTAAAATTTAAAAAAGTTCCACTTTGAATACATTAATTTGCATTTGCGGGAATTTTTTTCCTCGATTAAAACGGCTACCCTGAGTCATCAATTTTTTTCGTACTAAAAATAAATAAAATAGAAGAAAAATACTATCTGTGTCAGTTCTATTTTGAGTTAATTAATTAATTTCGAAGGTTTCCATATCAATCCGGAAGTGCATACAATCAGATTTAGAACAAGGACCATGTCCTCGAAATAAATCCGAATTCCAGATCAGTTTTCCGTAATTGGAATTCAATCTGTAGTCTTTCTATAATTGGAAGCGAGAATTTTATTGCAGTCCAGTGACAATAAACAGGACAAAAACCAGTGTGACTCGAGAAAATAAAAATTGTCACAGTCTTAAGCACAGATAAATTTATACAGACTATGTTCGAGTTTTTGCAGCTTTTTCGAAATCACGTAGATCTTTGTGCTTTTATTGTATAAAAGTTCGACGAAATTTTCAACAAGCTGTGATTCTACAACCTGCAAAATGTGTCACAATTTCAGCTAATATTACTATAAAAAAAAATGCTGACAATTGTACTCGTAGAATTTACTAAAAAGAATCATAGACTAATATTTAAGCATCTAGTGATAATTCCCCTGATCTCTGGACCATCACCGTTATCCTGTGAAATGTAACGAACTCCCTTTTATTTTTTACTCACAAAAATTAATTCGAGAACAGAACTTCAGTTTTTTCTAGTAGTATAGCTGCACGTCTACTTACCGACCGAGCAAAGTTCAGTTCTATGCTGACTTACCGACAGTCGGTATTTACCTTCAGTCGGTATTTACCTTCAGTCGGTAACTGGGCTCGTAAAGCTATACTACTAAAAGCAAATACAAAAACGAATTTTTCAGTCGAGCGGAGTTCGTTACTTTTGTACTGAAATGCGTGTTAAAAATATTTGTACAGATTTTGCGTTGTTAAATAATCCTTTCGAGTGTAATCTCGATGATATTATATCATAGAAATTGAGTTCAGAGCTTTGAGGAAAGGGCTAGTACTCTTGAGTGGCAAGTGAAAAAAAAAATGGCAAAACAGAATTTCTAATAAGGACTCTAGTCAAATGCTTGAACCCACATTCTGGTGAAATGTTGAAACTAAAAGCATTAACTTTTAATTTCTTTATGCAAACAGTGTATTTTTCTTTAGGAAACTTGCCATTATTTTTTTTTTTAATTTATGAGTCCGCCGTAAACACTAGGATAAAGTTAAAACTGTGTTATTAGACTGTTCCTATTTTACATTTCTAATAATTGTAGAAAATTACTCATTAACATATTTATATTAAGCGGAATCGTTTATATTATATTTTTAGTTTTGAACAGAGTGGCCGCATTCAGGGAAAATCTATGATTTAAAAAAAAATTGCAAAAGTCAGTCACTTTTAATATTTTTTTTTTTAAATCACTTTTTAGTCACGTTTTCAAAAAATTAAATGAATTTTCTTAAAATTTTTTGAAATATTTAACATTATTTAAAAGTATTCCTAAAATTTGAAGGGATTTTAACATATTTGTAAGATTTTAGATTATTTTTAAAATTCCAAGGAATTTTCAAGAACTTTAAAAAGTTTCAAGGGATTTTAAAGCAATTTAAAGAATTCCAAAATTTTAGGAAATGTTAAAATATTCCAAGGAATTTTTAACTGATTTTCATAATTTGAAGGGGTTTCAAAAGAGTTTTAAAATTTTAAATTATTTTTAAAGTTCCAAGGAATTTTCAATTGATTTTAATAATTTGAAGGAATTTTAAAGAATTTTACAGACTTTACGTTATTTTATGTTGATTTCAATCATTTGAAGGGATTTTTAAAGATTTTAAAGATTGTAGGGTATTTTTAAAAATTCCAAGGAATTTTCAAGATATCAAAACTGTTTTAAAGGATTTCAAGGGATTTGAAATATTTTTGGTTTTTTTCTGATTCCAAGGAATTTTCAAGAATTGAAAAAAATTTCAAGGGTTTTCAAAATATTTGAAAGGATTTGAAATGTTTCAGTTTTTTTCTAATTCCAAGGACTTTTCAAGAGTTTTAAAATATTTTAAGGTATTTTCTAAGTTTTTAGAGAACCTCAAAGATTTTTGGGAAGTTTATCAAATTTCAAGGCATTTTTTATCGATTTCCATAATTTGAAGGGATTTCAAGGAATTTGAAATATTTTAGTTTTTTTTTTAATTCCAATGACTTTTCAAAAGCTTTACAAAAATTTAAGGTATTTTAAAAGATTTTAAAGAATTTCAAAGATTTTCGGGATGTTCAAAAGCTTCCAAGGAATTTTTAATTTATTTGAATAATTTGAAGGGATTTCAAAAAATTTTACAGAAATTAAGGTATTCTTTCATTCCAACAAATTTTCAAGATCTTGACAAAAATTTAAGGTATTTCAAACGATTTTACAGGATTTTAAATATTTTAGGGTATTTTTAATAGTTTTTAATAATTGAAAACTTGATTCCAATGGATTTCAAAGATTTCATGGTATTTGAAAAAATTAAAAGTTAATGTTCAAAATTATTACAAAATTTGAACTGATTTTAAAAGACTTCAGTAATTTTATGGGATTTTAAAGGATTTAAAATATTTTATGGTATATTTAAAAACTTCAAGGAATTTTTAGGAGCTGTACAAAATTGTAAAGGATTTCAAATGATTTCAAAGGATTTTAAATATTTTAGGGTATCTTAAAAGATTCCAAGGAATTTTTAATTGATTTTAATCATTTACAGTGAATCAAAGAATTTTAAAGTGATCAGGTTTTTTTTTAAATTTCATGAAATTTTCAAGATCTATACAAAATTTCAAGGGATTTCAAAAGGCTTTACAGAATTTTAAATATTTTAGGATATTTTTAATGGATTATAATACTTTTAAGTGATTCTAAAGGATTTTCAAGATTTTGAAAATTTGTTTTTAATTCCGAGTGATTATCAAGATCTTTTAAGTGTCAAGCGAAATAAAAAAATGTTGAAAAATTAAAAAAAAATTTTAGGTGTTTTAAAGGATTCCAAGGAATTTTTGATTGATTTATTGGTTTATTTATTTATTGATTTATTGGTTTATTTTATTATTTTTATTTTTAATAAAAATTTTTATTTTTAAAAAAAATTTTTTAAATTTTGAAAAATTTTAAAGGATTTCAAAAGATTTTACAGGATTTAAAATATCTAAATTTTTTTAATATTTTAGGGTATTTTAAAAAATTTAAAGTAAGCTTTAAGGGCTTAAAAAAATTTCAGAATCTTTAAAAAGATTTTAAAGGGTTTGAAATATTTTAGGGTATTTAAAAAAATTCGAATTAATTTTTTTAAATTTCCAAAAATATTTTAAGAGATTTAAAATTTTTCAAGGGGTTTCAAGATATTTCAGAGGATTTGAAATATTTTAGGGAATTTTAAAAGATTTTAAGGAATTTTTTATTTATTTCGTAGGGTTTCAAAGATTTGAAGAGATTTTCAAATATTTTTTGCAATTAATTTTAATTCATTTGGAATTCACCCTGAATTCTTATTAATTCTTCGGAATTCTCTTTCATTGATTTACTGGAATTGTTCTGTATAAAAAAATATTTTTCAGTTTTGTTTTAATTCATCCTGAAAGTTTTTTTTCTAATTTATTATGAAATTCATCGAATTCTTCTCATTTCTTTTCAATTCCTCTGAATGGAATTAAAAATTTTTTCTCAACTTCATCCAATTCATTTGAATTTCTTGAATCTAACTTTAATTTTTCTGAACTCTTATCAATTTATCCTAAATTCTTTTAAATTAAAAATGATTTTCTTCAATTTATAAAAGATTAATAATGGGGAAAATAAAATAAAAAAATGCGGGAAAAGTCAGGAAATTTTGAAAATGAAGTTTTGCGGCCACCCTGGTTTAGAAACTCTGCGTGGAATCTTGTAAAGATTAGATTTTTTCTAAAAAAAAATTTTAATTCTCACTAATTCACTGAGTGAGAATTTTGGAATTTTGGAAATCGACTGAAAGATTCAACGAAGACAAAATGTTGTATTTTACATTCAAATGTATTACGTAGAGAGCTTTGCATTGATTGCGTAATTGTAGTATTTTATAAAAAATAAGCTCGTTTGAGTTTGAGAGAGAAACTCAAAATAATTTTGTAAAGCGAATCGTTTTTTAAAGTTTATGTTAATAATATATTCTAGCACCCTAGAATTCAAAATGTATCTATATTAAAATATCTCATATCCACGAATCGGATGGTTCAAAAATGAATTGGAAAATTTTTTCCAATTTTTATGAATTTCGTCCGGAAATTTGTTCGAATCCGCAAAAAAATATTTTTTTTTTTGTTTTTCAATGATATTTAGAGGTTTGATACGTATTTCCCATAAGAAAAAAATACTTTTTTCTAATTTTTATTCAGAATCGTCAATATTAGCTGAATCGATTTTGTTAAATGCAAATTGTTTTTAATACATAAATTACTATTTTATACTGATAATTAGATTTTTATATACATTTTTTAAACAATTTATTATTGTTTTTATCAATTTTCTCTTAGAATTCATTATTATTGTTAATAATATTCTCTTAGGATAATCCTAGAAAATTGAATTTTTAAAAATTTTTCCCTTTTGGTCCAATTTTTAATTAGAGTGAGTTAATAGTTAATTATTTGCAACAAACAATTGGTTATTTTTTTTATAATATTCTCTTGAAATAATGCTATGAATTGCTGTTTTTTCTGACATTTTTAACTTTTCGTACACTTTTTACATGGAGTGAGTTAATATTTAATTCAATATGGAAAAACTAATTGTTTAAACAAATTATTATTGTTTATAGCTATCTTCTTTTATATGAATTCTAGATATCTGCGGTTTTTTCTGAAATTTTTCACTTTTTGTCCACTTTTCAATTAGAATTTAGAATTTATTAGAAATTTATTAGAAATTAGAATTTTTTTTTAATAGTAATTGTTTGAACAGTTTATTATTGTTTTTAATAATATTCTCCTTGTTTAATTTTAGAAATTAGCTGTTTTTTCCTAATTTTTTGACTATTTGCTTATTTTTCACTTGAAGTGATCTAATAATTAAAATTAGCAAAAATAATTGTTTTAACAAATTATTATTATTTATAACTATCTTCATCTATATTAATTTTAGAAAGTTGCGGTTTTTCTCAAATGTTTAACTTTGATTTGCCTTTTTAGTTATGAACAAATAATAACTAAACTACTTAAAATAATAAAATAATAATAAAAGACTTAAAAAAATACAATACTATTTAAAAAATTATTTTCGTTGAGTTTCACTTATTATTACTTCATGACTAAAAAGTAAAATCAAAACTAAAAATTTCAGAAAAAAGCAACATTCTAGAATTTTACAGAATTTAAAATATCTGAAATATTTTAAATATTTTAGGGAGTTTCAAAAAATTCCAATTATTTTTAAAAAATTTCCAAAAATATTTAAAGATATTTAAAAATTTTCAAGGGGTTTCAAAATATTTCAGAGGATTTGAAATATTTTAGAGAATTAATAAAATAATAATTAATAAATAAGACAGTTATAAACAATAATAATTTGTTAAAATAATTATTTTTGCTAAATTTAATTAATTAATAACGCAGTCCAAGTTAAAAGTAAACAAATAGTTGAAAAATTCAGAAAAAACCACAAATTTCTAGCTTTATTCAAATTGAATATTATTAACAATAATAATAAATTTTTTAAACAATTATGTTTGTTAACATTATATTAGTATTTACATCACTCTAATTGAAAATTGGACAAAAAGTGAAAACTTTTTGAAAAAACTGCAATTTTCTAGCATTATTCTGAGAGAATATTATTGAAAATAATAATAAACTGCTTAAACAATTATGTTTGTTAACAATAATTGATCATTATACCACTCTAATTGAAAATTTGACAAAAAATGAGTATTTTTTTTTTAAATCCGAAACATTTTAACTCCATTCTATGACAAAATTGCTAAAAACAAAAATTGCTAATAATAAATTGTTTAAACAATTTATTTAAACATCTAATTATCTGTATAAACCAGTATTTTGTATATTAAGAAACAATTTGAATTTAAAAACCCGCAAAAAAACTATAATTAGCGCCAAAAACTCGCAAAAACCATTTTTTCACTTATGGGGTTTTTTTGGGACTATATAAAACGGACTTATGGGATTGATATTTAAAAAGTAATATTTTATTCATATTCTGTAGCTTGCGGCACCTACAAATATCATTTTTTCAAAAAAAAAAATGATTTATTTTTGTGAGGATTCGAACACACTTCCGGGCAATATGCATGAAACTTTGAAGAAAAAAAATTTGGACCACCCTTATCTACACCCACGGTTGATTTATCAGTTTGTAAAATATCGAAACCACACTGTAAAATAAGATTGCTTCCTAAAAACTTATCTACAAATCTATATATATCTTTTTTGAGTTTTTCGCAAATATCCATATCGGTTATATTATTGAATATCTATTTTCGTGCTAATCAGAATTTGCTTTTGAGAGCAAATTTACAAGAGGATTTTCCCTGATTAATTCAGTCCTGATTAGCACAATATCTTCCAATTTTTCGGTTGGAATTATACGTGATAAAACCTACATGTATTGTACTACTTAAAAAGAAAACTTACACATATCCATTAGGGTGATTCATTTTATGAAGAAAAAAAATTATTTTCGAATTTAAAACGCACACTAGCCTAGATTGTTCCTTTTTACTCAAAAAAATTTTTCACCACAAAAAAATTCAAAATTCAAGATTTTTTGTTGTTTTTATTTTCCTAATATTTTAAAAATGCATATATTAAATTTGTATAAATATAAAATTACACCCTTTCATATTACCATAATTGTAAAATATATAATGACAATTTTTAAACTATATTTTTAAGGAAAATAATTTTATCTTAAAATATTTTCTTATGAGAAAATGTTAAACAAGTGAGAAAAAATGATTATTTTCCTTAAAAATTAGCTTAAATATTTTTCATTTTGTTTATCTATTAATAAAAATTATAAAATTTCTGCATCATCAATTTTATAAAAAAAAATATTTTCAAATAAGTATTTTTATTTCATGGTAAAATGTTATTTCTAAATTTTTCTAAATTTTAATTGTAAATGATTTTTTATTATTAGGAATTGATTTTGTTATTAACATTTTTAAACACAATATAATTTCGAAACTTTTTCACACTTTTAAAAAGATGAGAAAAATAAGATTTCTGGATTTTAATCGATTTTTTTTATAATTTTCGAGGATTTTAAAAATATGCAGAAAAACTGAATTATTTCAAAATATATTTTATTGTTTCAGACTTTTTGAAAAGTTTCGAAAGTAATTAAAATTTCGAGACAAAATTGAAAAAATTTCAAAAAATTTCAAATGACTTCCTACAATTTCGAAAACGATTGTGGACAAAAAAATCTTGAAGATTTTAAGGTAACTTTTTTAATTTCAAAAAATTTGTCTGCAAAATTCGAATAATTTTAAGACATATTTAAAAGAATTTAAAGAATTTAGAATGGTTTCGAGAAAATAAAAAACTTTTCTTAAAATTCCGGGGAAGATTTAAAATGATTATTTCCTTTAAAAATTATTTTTTTAAATAACTTAAAAAGCTGTCAAAACATTTCTAAAGGATTTTGAACAAATAAAAAGTAAATGTTTGAACAAAAAAAATTTCTTCAAATTCCTGGAAAAATTTTTTATGATTTTTTATGATGAAAAATGAATTTTAAGACAAAATTTCGAAAAATTTAAAATGATTTCCTATAAGTTCGAAAAAGATTGTAGACAATTTTGGCGCAAAATTGTTCAATTTTGCCAGAATTCTAAATTTTAGAAAAAAATTGACTATGTTTATGAGATATCTAGAAGTTTCATAAAGATTAAAAAATAATTTGAAAGTTTAAAAAAAATTGTAAACATTGTAAACTAAATATAGATTTTTGAAAAATTATAAATAAAATTGCGAAGTTTTTCAAAGATTTCAAAAGGTTTCAAGAAATTAAAAATATTCCTAAGAATATTTAGCTTATTTAAAGAAATAATTTTAAGAAAACATTTTAAAATATTTTAAAACATTTCATCAGATTTTGAAATTGTCAACAAAAATCTGGAAGATTTTGAGGTAACTTTTTTAATTTCAAACAAATTTTTTTTTTAATTCGAATAATTTTAATACTTATTTTAAAGAATTTAGAAAAGTTTCGAGAAAATAAAAAACTTTTCTTAAAATTCCGCGAAACATTTAAAATGATTCTTTACTTTAAAAATTATTATTTTTTAAATAACTTAAAAAGATGTAAAAACATTTCGAAAGATTACTAAAAATGTTGAAAAAAATCTGGAACATTTCTGGCCGATTTTTTTTATTTTGAAATATTTCGAAAATTTTATTTCGAGTTTAAAACTTTTAAAAATTTCCAATAATTTATCAAATCTTTTTAATTTTCTTTTTAACTTCTAAAAGTCATAAATATCATTCAAACTGACTCGAATTTTTCCAAAATTTTGGTAAAATCCAGCAAATTAAAGAAAATGATACTTTTTCGATTTTACTGAAATCTTCAAAAATATTTTTGAATTTTTTTAAGAATCTTAGGAAAATTATATTTATATAACCTTAAAACAGGTGAAGAAAATGAATTCAATTATTAATTAATTATTATAAATTAAATTATAATTTAGTTGAAATTATTTTCTTCCTTAACTAACAAATATTTTTTGGTCGTCTTATTTCTAAAAACAAATAAATTAAAAAATAAATAGCCAAAAATTAAATAAATACATTTTTAAGACATTAAGAAAACAAAAACAACAAAAAATCAATAGAAAAAGACAAAACTCAAAATTTCTAAATTATATCAATTTTTTTTTCTTCAATTTTTTGACTAAAATGGTGGATCTTGGGCCAGGGTGCGTTTTCAGATTCAAAAAAAAATTTTCTTTTTGAATGACCCTAATATCCATATACCTACACACAAGCTAGTAGATGATTGTCTTTTTAAATTGATATATATTTTTTCAATGTGACACCGTCATACCTATGTACCCGAAATCGTAGAGATTTAGCATTATTTATAATAAAATATCGTCCTTTTAAATGCAAAAATTCGTAAGCGACATTTTCAATATTCAATGGCAAATAAAAATCTCACTTATGATATTATGCATCTAAAAGGTCGATATAATAAATATTATATTAATTGTCAATAAACTGTATAGGTAAAGTTTCGTATATGTATGTACCTTGGAGACAATATTTATTACAACTTGAACTAGAGATAAGAATTAAGCTTATCAAGCAATATGTGCAAGAAAAATATCATTCGCCCAAAAATAAAATTTTTAATCGTCACTTTTTGTTCAGGTAGTATAGCTGTGAGAGAGTGGGGTCACTTACCGACCGAGCTATGATAATTTTTCAGTGGCGCCATCTATTGCTAGAGATATTAACTCAATTCACTGACATCCCTGTTTTACCGACATCCCTGTTTTACCGACAAAAATGTGGTGCCGCTGCAAGCTTATCATAAGAGAGAACCTTGCCCGGTCGGTAAGTGACCCCACTCTTTCATAGCTATACTACTTCAGGGTATGTCTGTATTTATTAAGAACAGTACTTTTTAGGAGTGATTTTGAAAATTTGCTTTGAGAAATTAATTATTTTGATCAATTTTTATTTTAGTATGCTAAAGGCTTTATTTATTAACAAATCCTAGTTGTTGGCAAATTTTAAATATATATAATTTGAAGACATTTTCCTGAGTGATTAGTGTGGCGATGTCTATCACAAAGTAGATTATTTTCCACATCGACCAATAGCAACACGAGAGACGTTTATTGAACAGAGAAAAAGATTTTAAAATTTAGTGTAACTTTAAGGGCTTCTCATACTTACCGGATTCCTACCTTACCGACATTCTTGAGAAACAACTCACGCCCACAAAAAAGGAGATATCGAGTTTAAAATTTAAGAAATTAAATAAAGGATACTATGAAATATGTGCATGTTCCTAAATTTTCAGATTTACAAAGAAAATTATTGTTGGACATTTTTTTAAAAATAAATGTCGGTAAGGTAGGAATCGGGTGAGTATGACATGGCCTTAATGGGCATATTTTAATTTCAAAAATATTGCTGCAGGAAATGAGCAGAAAAACTGTAACAAAACTCATATCAGTGTAACCCAGGCATACTCAATATACGTATAGACATATATTGATAAGCTCCTAAGCTCTTGTATATGTTAAATAAAAGTGAAGCTAAATAAAATTGTTGATACCGTAAGAAACGAAATTATTATTATATATTTCCTATAATCTCCTATGTGGGGTTAAAAGGGGAGGGTAATAGGGGAAGTGAGGAGTAATAAGGAGTGCGAAGTAGGGTAACTTAGGGGTGGGAAAGATGG
>CAKNWT010331891.1:15375-25430 GCA_932066315.1 Andricus coriarius
ACCCAGGATGCAAAATTGTGTTCGTTAATCCTTTCGTTTTCTCCTACATCTATTCTTATGGAATATAATAAATACGAATATTTTAAAGAAACAGAATTTAGAGTTTGAAAGCAAAGAACTTTCATGTCAGAAGCGACCACTCCCACTTGAAAAACCAAGAGACGAGTTCTCAAATTTCAGTTTAGCAGACTCATTCGTAGAAAACTGTTGAATTGTGGGTTATAATGAAAGTGGGAATCAGAAGTTTATTTATCATATCGTGCTACGTCCCGGTTGATGGTGAAAGAAACGAAGTAAAAAACGTCTTCTGGGACATTTTAAATGATACTATAGATACTTGCGATCATAGAGAAAGAATCATTCTACCAGGAGATGTGAATGGATAAGTTGGAGTCCAACGTCATGTTTCAGAAAGGGTGCTAGGTAATTTTTAGTGATCCAAAAACAAATGGTAACGGGGACAGATTAGTGCTTATCATTAGTGCTTTTCTCACGCTTAAAAAAGGGATTTTTCCTTACAAATATTGGCTTAGGCATTCAATGATCTACATGTACACCTGGTGCAAGAGAGATAGCCTCAGTATAATTCACTTTGTTATTGCGGATAAAAGACTAAGACAGCTAGTGAAAGATTCTAGTGAAAGGTTCTAAATGCAATATTGATCATCACCTTCTAATTTCAAAAATAAACTTAGGTCAAGAATGGAGAAGAAAAAGGACCAAAAAGATAAAACAAACGCAAATCAAAATCGAGAAATTGCAGAAACCGGAAATGGGAAAAGATTTTCAGGATACGATATACGAACGCATAGATAGGGGTATCATTTGTAGGAGTACAACTGATGTGTATGGTACTGCGGTTGTAGGAAGAATGTCTGGTGATGCTTGGTGGTATGATGAAATCCGCGCAGCTATCCACGAAAAGAAACAAGCGTATCGAAGGAAGTTAAACATCACAGGCCTCCACGATGAGGAGAGTAATAGACTTGAAAATGATTACAGAGACCAAAAGAGGCAAGTGAAACTACAGGTCCAGGAAAGTAAAGATGAAATCAAAACAGAAGAAGAAAAGAAAATGCAAATCGATTTCGAAAGAAGCAAGAAACAGTTTTATAGATTGGCGTTGATCAGTATGAAAGGAAGTAGAAGTACAGAGTTAGGCCGCTTGAGAAATAGCAAGGATGAAATGCTATATGGTACGGACGGGATACTGGATGCTTTGAGACTCTCTTATGGAATTACTGGGAGGTGAAGCTATAGGGAAACATAACTGTATCAGCTTGCTAAGTATCGTAAACTTTGGCAAGTCTTGAGAGAGCACGGATTCAATGGATGGCAACTAAAAGCAACAAAAACAAAACTAGTATATCCATGTAGCGCGCCCACGAAAACATGAAAATCTTAGAAGTAGAGTGTTCTGAATGAATTAACCTTGACTATAGTAGACGTTTTGCGTCCTGAAGAATGTTAGTTTTCGTTTCGTCAGTAGGTTCGAAAAAACCCAGAACCGAGCAGATGCCCTTCTTCTGGCGTAGCTGGTGAAAAACATGGTATGTCACGAAAGCAAAAACCGTTGTAGGCAACTATTTTATCTACTTCCTTTTCAGATAGATTGTAGAACACTCCACTACTGCGATGATCGTGTTTTCGTGATGCCGCTAATAGGACGTCCTAAAGGATTTTCATTCGATATTGGTACAATCTCGTTGGCATTGTTGCCATTTATTTTAGCTTATACATAGTTATTATTCAGAGTGAATACTCCTTGAACTATTCGTGAAATTCGCCCATACGAATGTTTTGTGGCCGGACATCCGGGCCGAAAACATTATTCAGAGGATCGTTTTCATATATTGGTACAATCTCTTCGGCAATGTTGCCATTTATCCGTACTTTCACTCTTCCTAAGCGATTATGAAGATCCGCTCTAGGAGCCAGAAGTGGGAACATGAGCATATGTTCAAAGTGGAATAACCCAATGACGTACTCGCCTCTCATCTGTTCCTACCTTCCACAAGCCTGCCTCTAAATCGTAAGCTTCACCTGAATGACTGGAATGAAAAAAAACATTCGTAATGGTGAATATTATGAAGTTGAATGGGAAAAGGGTAAACTGTAGCCGGTTTATGTGGTAAAGCCAATTCTGCAAAGAGAAAGTATAAGTAGGAAATTAATTATTGTATTAAAACTAAAGAAGTATTAAATATATCGACTAATCCAATTATTAATTTCCTACTAAACATTGGTGACAAAGATTTATCGAATGTTGTGCTTTTGGAAAAGAAGAGTTATTTCAATTTGAACAATTTCGAATAGGAAATAAACATACTGCTATTAATAATGCACTTTTAATTATAGATTTTATTATATTTACCTAGATAATGGGAGAAAATCAGAAAGATGAAGCACAGTATACTAATTACGATTTTCATTTTTTTTAAATAAAGAAGATCCACATTTAAAGAATTTTAGTCAGGGACTAACTAATGAATATTCTTCAATATGTTTCAGTATAGAAGACACTAGTCGCATTTTCATTGGTCTATCCAAAGCATCGTTTTTTAATAATCTTTTTCTCGCTCGTGGCAAAAATACTTCTGATTTATGACATTTTTATGTGTAATTTCAAAGAAATAAAACAAGCTTTGCGCGATAGAAAAATTAATATTTGTTCAAAAATATGACAACATTATCTCGTTCGAACAAAAGAAAAGGATAAAGTTGCGAACAGAGAGTACCTTCGATTAATTTGCAACTCACCAGACCAATGTATTTTGACACATTGATTACAAATATGATGGTCTAAATGCCCGAAAACTTAATTTTCAAGGTCAAAATTTAAAAAACTGGATTTTAAACGCGATTTTGCTTCTATTTTGAGAAACTTTAAACTCAACAAACAAAGTTTTGAATGAAAATGATGAAAAATAAAAAGTTACATCTTTTATGTGGAATATATTTTTTCTCTAAAATCATCACATGCTGACGGTGCGTCATCTACTGCGCCACGCTGCCCCTGGTGGAACTTTCGGAATGAAATTCAGTTTGATTACAAAACTCTTCGAAACATTTCGATCGATCACGAATGAATGCGAAATCTGTTTCCTAAGTATGGACTTCGTAACAAGATACAGTTTTAAGCGCTATTATTTAAAGTATTATTCTATGTTTGGATCGACATCTGTTCTCTCTTTACGTGGAACGACACTCCAAGGGCATATTTAGGGTAATATGAAGAATTAAGGATCAATCCGTAGGATATTTTTGTTTATTATTTATGACCTTGCCTCATCACTCTTCTCAACGAGAGACAACTAGGGATTTTGGAACTCTGTAAGGCCTTCAGATAACTGGGATTCGCTCGCTTTTACTACCAAAATTGAGATTCGTATTTGAATCTGGTTCCCGTCTTTCCGTTTGCTGTCTCCAATAGTCCCGAAACCTAGCTGGAAATGTTGGATGTCTCTAGAGCGAGGGATGACTCCGGATCATTTTCCCTAGGCTCTGGGGAACAAACTTAGTCGCCTTGGAGCGATACCTTGGTCTGAAAAAGACCTCACATCCCCTAACACGGGTCCTCGACGCTACGGCAGTGGACCAAGATTTCAGCCTACTTCAATACTCCTACGATGAGAATGAGAAGCAGGTTTGGTCGTCCTAGATTTTGTTGCGGTGTGTTTTGCCAAAGCGGACGATTTCGCTTCAGAGAGGACGAGAGCTACCTCATTTACCGGGAATGCTTCGGATCTACTCTGTAGATATTTTTAGTTAATCACTGGCTACCAGTTCACCCACCCCTGTACCTTCTTTCAAAGGGGCACCACGATAGAGAACAGCGAGCTGATTTCAAACTTACCAATCCCAGGGCAGCTCCGAGCAAACAGCCAATCAGCGCCGCGCCATGGGAACTTGCCCACAAGAGACGAGACGACACGCTTGACGACCGAGACGGTCGCCACTTTTTCTTTGCACTTAGTTTTAGTTTCAAAAGTAAATTTTCGCTCTCGCGAAAAATCAGGACGCCATGTTGGCCTCATGTCCACTTTTAATTTATCAGTCAAATAAGCGCTCTCGAATTTTGTAGCTTTCGTTAAGCTAATCTCGCTTTCATAAACTTTCGCTTTTCAGGACTCCAATGTTAAATTCACTTTTGTTAGTAGGTTGATTATTGGTGGTTTTGAATTAGCTCTTGGGGTATCGGTCGAATGATTGAGCCTTTTTTCAGTTGTTATTATTTTGGTATATTATACCTTGTATACCTTGAAATCCTGCTCACGTCCAGTTTGCTTCTTTTGAGTGTCTGGTTGACGCATGCGCGTCTGGCGCCCAATAACAAAAATGAAATTACAGTTGTTGCTTTGGTTTTCGATATTCTAGGTAAGAGACGTGAGTAGGTAATAAGTGACGATAAGAAATTTAGCATTACAACTTATTAGGATTGAAAGCAAAATCCGGTCTGAATGAATCCGTCTGATTACGATTAATTATTTTTCAGCCCAAATTGGTGGTTCAAGTTCATTCCGATAGATTACGCGCAAATCTGAAAGAACTTTTCATTCCGTACGAATCCTCCGCCTTACGCGAGCTCATTTCAAATGAGTCCGTGTCATCCTATGCGATACTTATCCGATTCCTACCTTATGGGCATTTTTCTGCTACAATTCACGTCCACACGAATTGGGATATCAAGTTGAAAATTTGGGAAGTTAACTAAAAGGAACTAAGGAAGGTTTGTACTGTCCTAAATTTCTATAAATACAAAAAAAGTTTAAAGGTCATTGATGCGTTGTTATTTATTTCCCAAATTTTCAACTTGATATCTCAATCCACAAAACGTAACTTGTTGCAAAAAGAATAGCCAAATTTTTATTTATTCTAAATTTCATTTAGTTGCATTCTTGATTTTTTTGATTTCAAATCATTTTTAAATTAAATTTTAATGCTGGGCATTAAAGAAGAATTTTAATTCCTTCTGAATTTAATTTTTTGGTGGATTCTTGTTTTTCTTTTTAATTTCAAAGAAAGTCGTAGTTAAATTTGAATACTGGACGCTGAAACATAATTCGAATCTTGATTTATTCTGAATGTAATTTTTCGTTAAATGTTGAATTACTGTTTTTTTTTAATTTTCAAGAATATTAGACGTCGATGAAGAACTTTAGTTTTTATTAATTCTGTATTTAACTTTTTGTTGGATTATTGGCTTTTTAATTTTCAAGAATGATAATGTAAATAATTGGTTTATGATCTTCAATAGTTCTATTGTTATCGATGTAATTATATTGTTATCCAGTTACTGTTTTTATATCTTGTTAATTTCAAATTCTCAAGAGCGGTGACGAATATTTTTCTGAAAGGCTCAGCGAGTTGATGAATTTTCAACCAAAAAGATTTTTCAGTCAAGGAAGAAAAATATTTCAACCAGATTTTTATTTATTCTAAATTTTCTTTCGTTTGATTCCTGATTTTTTGGACCTCCAAGAACTTTGTAATTGTAGTTTTTGCTTGAATAGTTATATTTTTATCGATGTTGACGTTATTTCCAAATTTCAAAAAACGGATTTAGAAAATTAAAGAAACAATTTTGCATTTGGTTCGCAGTTTTATTTATTTTCACATAATGTATCATCAAATTATAATGTAACCAATAATAATTTCCATACTTCTAAACCAACCTCAAACCTCTAAAACAACCCCACTAAGTCTAGAAGCGCTCACATTCGCCTGAAAATTTAGCCAGAGAAGATGAAAACTGCAAAAAACAGAAATTGCTTAGCACAGCCGGTTATCGGCAGACGAGTTTAAAAGTAGAACATTTGATAGCATCGAGGTCCTACATTCATCCTCGGCGTCAAACCTCCCGTTCGAAAGTAGTTAAACGCAGTACAAATACGACTAAGTGAGAATCTCGAATGGTCACCCAAGCAAACCATGTCCCTCCATGCTTGTAAATAGCTGAGCTGCTCCCCTCATTCGAGGCGCCTGGGTCTTCTTAGCTTGAACTGATCTCGTATCGAAACCTTTGTCACGTTTCTTTGCGAAATTTGCAACAAATTTTTCCAAGCCCGTTCCCTTGGCAGTGGTTACGATTCTTCGTTTGGAAAAATCGTTCGTTATGGAAAAATTGCTTGCAAATTTCGCAAAGAAACGTGACAAAGGTTTCGATACGAGATCAGTTCAAGCTAAGCAATAAATTTCGAATGGTCACCCAAGCGAGCGCAAACCATGTCCCTCCATGCTTAACATTTGATATTTATATGATATGTATTATAATTTTTTGACATTTTTTGCATTTATTTGATTTCTTCCCTTGTTATTATTCAGAGTGAAAACTTCTAGAATGACTTGTGAAACTTGGCCAGACGAATGTTTCGTGGATTGAAATTGATAACCGGGCCGAAAAGACTATTCAGAGGATCGTTCTCATATATTGGTACAATCTCTTCGGCACTGTTCCTATTTATTCGCACTTTCACCCTTCCTAAGCGATTATGAAGATCCTCTCTAGGAGCCACGAATGCAAACATATGGTCAACTAGGAATAACCCAATGACGTACTCGTGCTTCTCATCTGTTCCTACTTCGCAAAGGTCTAGATCTAATTCTATAGCTTCACGTGGATTACGAAAACTTTCGATATATTCAATATTATATACATCAATTTCAGAAGGATGAACTGCATCCGGTTTATGGGGCCAAGTTAATTCTGCAAAGAGAAAGTTTAAGTAGGAAATTGATTATTGTATTAACTATCTAAAGTATTAGTAAATATATATCGACTAATTGAATTAGTAATTTCCTATTAATCGTTGGCGACAAAGATTTAAGGGACACTGTGCTTTGGGAGAAGAAAAGTTATCTCGGTCTTAACAATTTCGAATAAGAAATAAATATATGTACTGCTATTAACAATGCACTTTAAATTATAGGTATTATTATATTTACCTATATGATTAGGGAGGATAAAAAAGATAAGGCACAGAATACTATTTGCGGTTCTCATTTTTTTGATATAAAGAAAACCCACTTTTAAAGAATTATGTTTGGAGACTAATGAATATTCTTTAATATGTTCAGTGTAGAAGCCACGAGTAGCAATCTCATTGGTTCATCAAAATTATCTACATTTAAATAATATATTTCTCGAGTGTAGCAAAAATACTTCAGACTTATGGCATTCTTACGTATAAATTAGAGAGATTAAGATAAATTTTTACGCAATAGGAAGATCAGCATTTGTTCAAAAATATGATAAGACTGTTTCTCTCGATCGAAAGAAAAGGATACAGTTGCGAGTAGAGAGTACCATAAATTAATTTAAAGCTAACCAGACTGATGTATTACGACACGCTGATTACAAATATGATAATGAAAGTACCCGAAAATTTAACTTTCAAGAATGATGATAATGAGGAGAGCTGAAAAAGGGGAGGTGACTTGATGGAACTCTCTTTTCGGAACTTCACCCCAAAATGATCAATTGCAAATTCAATTCAAAATCGTCTATTAATTACAAGATTACACAGCCCCACAAGAAAGTGTCTTAATCTAGAAACGAGACCCACCATTTCCTACGGATTTTGACCCGCTGATCACGAATCTGAAGGCCATTTTATCGCGTTGTCCTTAGTTATTAAATAACCTCAAAATTATGGAATTAAATTTTTTCTTTTTAATGACGTGATCTTTTTGAATTAAAAATAGGTGAGACGTATAGTTTGACGTATTTTGTGCTGAATTTTTCAGGACAACTATTTATTAAGTTCAATAGCTGATGGCAAATTACTGAAAATGTAGATATTCATGTTTTTTCGACGTTAGGGTCTGAGGATGAAGCCGCAGTGTGTCTAACGATGAGTTATTGAACTTAATAAATGGTTGTTCGAAAAAATTCAGCACAAAACACGTCAAACTATACTTTTTGCCTATTTTTAATTTAAAAAAATGATTCGAAAAAAAAAGAATTTTTTCTCAAAATGTGAAAATTTTGAGGTTATATGCAAACTAAGGACAACAAGATTAAGCGGCTTTCAAAATTGGTGATCAGCGGGTCAAAATCCATAGAAAATTATGGGTCTCGTTTCTAGCTCAAGACACTTTTTTTTGTGGTGCTGTGTTATGTTTGAATTTTGCTAAAGAAAACAGATATTAATTTTCTTACAAATGGATTCACAAAAAATCTTTCACGTCCCAGAACGGTTTATAAAATTTCACAATATTTTAGATTTTTCAGAGAATTTTCTAGAAACATAGAAATATTCAAGAGAACTCCCGGGCGCTTTTAGATGTGCTATTTATGATGTAATAAATAAAGTTTACCCTACGAAATCGACCAAAAATTACTAGACAATGACACCTAGTTATCTGAAATGTTCAACTTTTTGTTCAATTCTTACTTGGAGTGAGTTGAATAATTAATTAAAGTTAACAAAATTATCAGTTTAAACAATTTATTATTATTATTAATAATATTTAATTTGAATAATGCTAGAAAGTTGCGGTTTTTTCTGAAATTGGCAACTATTTGTCTACTTTTCACATAGGGTGAGTTAATAATTAATTCAATGTAGCAAAAGTAATTATTTGAAGAAATTAATATTGTTTATATCTATCTTCTTCTTTATTAATGCAATATAGTTGCGGTTTTTTCTGAAATGTTTAACTTTTTATCCACTTTTTTCTTTCTAAAGTAGTGAATAATGCAATTTAACAATCATAGTTGTTTGAACAATTTATAATTGTTTATAACTATCTTCTCTTAGATAATAGCTAAAAAAATTACGGTTTTTTGTGAACGCTTACACTTTTTCTCCACTTTTCACCTAGTGAGGTTCTAATTAATGCAAGTTAACAAACATGCTTATTTAAACCATTTATTATTGTTTATAACTATATTTTGTTATAGTAATGCCAGAAAGTTGCTTTTTTCTGAAATCTTGAGTTTTGCTTTGACTTTTTAGTTATGATTAAATAATAAGTGAACCTCGACAAGAATAATTTTTTAAATAGTATTTTACTTTTTTATGGGTATTATTTTTTTTCTTTCCCCAATGTTTGAAAAAATTATTTAAACAAAAAACCTATCTTACACAAAATTCAAAAACAAAGAATGGAATAATTAGGACTTGGTGGGAGAACTAGGTGTGCAAATGACTTGTAAAATTTTTGTTTTAAATTACAACAAGAAGTTTATTGCAAAGCGTAAAAACCCCCCTCCCCCTCCAGCAAAATATATTTACGAAAAAGAAAGAGATTGTTTAGAATATTTTTCTCTCTAATGTTTATTTATTATTTGTTCATAACTAAAAAGGCAAGGCAAAGTTAAAAATTTCAGAAAAATCCACAACATTCCAGCACTTATCTAAGAGAAGATAGTTATTAACAATAATGATTTGTTTAAACAATTATTTTTGCCCAACTTAGATAATTATTAAGTCATTCCAACTGAAAAATAGACAAATAGTTCAACATTCCTGAAAAAACCGCAACTTTCTACCATTAGACACAAAATAAATTATTAACAATAACAATGAATTGTTTAAACAATTACTGTTGTTAACTTGAATTAATTATTACTTCACACTGATTGAAAAAATGGACAAAAGTTTAAAAATTCAGTAAAAAACCGCAACTATCTAGTATTAATATAGAAGAAGATAGCTATAGACAATAATAACTTGTTTAAACAACTATTTTTGCTATATTGAGTTAAATATTAACTCACTTTAGATGAAAAGTGAACAAAAAGTTGAAAATTTCATAAAAAAACCGCCATTTCTAGCATTATTCAAAGATAATATTATTAACAATAATAATCAATTGTTTAAACAATTATGCTTGTTAAAATTAATCAACTATAACCTCTTTTTAATGAAAATTGAATAATAAGTGGAAAATTTTCGAAAAAAGCGCGACTTTCTATCTTCATTCTAAGAGAAAAATGCTAAAAACAATAGTAAATTATTTTAAAAAATTAGATAAGTATTTTCAGACATTAAAGGTTTTGTAAAATTTTATATATTAAGAAAGCATGTGTGGTCAAGTTAATAACTTTT
>CAKNWT010331893.1:1045-18141 GCA_932066315.1 Andricus coriarius
ATTTGCCCACTAGGAACTATTAACAAAATTCGCTTTGAATTGCAAGTTATCAATTGACTTTAATAGACTTTAATGGACTGCTCCACATACTTGCCAAGTAACTCACTGCAATAGAGCCGTGTTCTATTGCACATATGCAATGCACTGCAATTGCAGACATCCAACTCAATTCACAACTAAATTTTGAAATTGCAATTTAGCATTCGAACATTGAATACAATTCACCTTGTTCGAAACGAATTGCGTTTCACTAGAATTGTCGACTTTACACGGATATACGACATCGTTACAACGTTGTAAAGGTGTCATAAAAATGAAATTGTCGTAATGACGCCCGTCAATGTTTTACCCACTGGGTTATTTTTGCTTTTTCAAACGAAATTCCAATTCAATCTACCTTTAACATTTTATGTAGGTGTTTAATACAATTTACAATCATTATTCGTGAATAAAATCGAGTAAAATACACTTATTTCTAAAAATTAGCTAAATTATGAAACCATCATTTCATAATTAATTTCACTCCTTGTACTATTTTATACATATAATTCGCACTCCATAAATACTGTATACGAACAAAAATAATTATCCGGCTGAAATATGGAGTGTCGGATAGGGCTGACTAGAGCTGAATTAGGGACTAAGAGTAAACGGTTTTGATCATTTGGGATCTTAAGCCCTGAAACGACGAGGAACGAATCCTTAGGTTTAACTCTCAATATCAGAAAATATTTACTGCAGGGTGCACTTGTTCCCATTCCGAGTGGACGGTGCCTTCTTTTCAAACACTCATAAACGGATGGATTGTGGCAGCAACTGGTTAGCGTTGGAATCTGGAGGAGAGCAAGGACAGACAATCGGTCCTTTAGTTTGTGTACTGATCAAAAATAAATTCCCGGGATTGAATCCTTTGAGGATTGAAACCTGAAGACAGATGGAAGGTTTTATTCCTGATGAAAACTCAACCGAAGATACGTTCAAACGATCCCGAGGGGAGTGGACTGCAATCAGAAAGAGCTGAGTTTAGATCCCAGTTTTAGCTCTCTGGAGTTTTGCTCTCAGTCCATGCAATACAGTTCTATACTCTGAGTTTAAAATCTGAATAAAAGCTTCTTCTTAGTAATTGAGCAATTCCTCACTACTGCTAAATTATATTTTACGACTGCTTAAAACATAAGTAAATATTATTGTTTAATAATAAGGCAATAATACAGTAATGCATTAATTATCATTAATATATAATATATGAATAAGTCGGTACATGTATGAATAAATAATATTTAATTACAATTACAGTTAAATATAAATTTCTTCATATTAATATAAATATTGAATAATGTAAAATGAGTAATATTCAGAAATTTAAATAAAATTAAGTAAATATTGAATCATACTGATGGGTGTCAATCATACGCGGTAATTATTAAGACATCTAATTATAGAAACAAATAAATTAAAGGAATTAACTTAACAAAATCTTTTTCTATTATTTCTAGAAACAATTGTGCAGTTTTATTTAAGTTGTATTCAAATAATTTTTCCGGAATTAAAACTGCCATTAGGATAATTTGCCAATCACTTTTCACGTGCCAGAAACTTTGAAAAAAATGTGTAAAAGTCTAACAAAAATTTTGTTTCGCATATTGAAAATGCTCATTTCAAACTTTTTGAATTTTGCTGTAATTGAAAAATTGTATCGGCATACTTTCTAAGTATATTTTATATCTAGTACAAATTTTAATACAAATTTTGAATCTTGAAAAGGATACAGTTTTTGTTTTTTGTTTTTATCGTAATAAAAAATGTATCAAAAGCTGACTTCGCTGAACAAAATCATGAAAAGTTAGCGTGGCCATACAATTCAGGTAACCACAAATACAGAGTACAGACATACAGGCCGACAAAAACCGACAAAATTCGATGATTTTCGGACTTTGTGAGTGCCGAAACGTAAAAATTCGTTGAAGACTGGAGATAAAAAAATGTGAAAGATTATATTACACTCTCTTGTATGAGAATGTACAAATCGCCATAAGCTACTTTTAGATAAATTAATAACGCTTTGTGCAATTAACAATCATAAAGAGAGTCTCATTTCCAGATACTAATTATCGCAGACTTGTAATAAATGTGAATAATTTTCATAGAAATTAAATAATAAAATGGCTTTACTTTAGACTTTGTATTACTGATATTGGTTATTGGCCCTCAAGTTTTGTATTTCTTTAATCGCAATTGACCACCTTTATCAAAAAGTTTTGTATTAAAAAAAGGTGAATCTCGTACAATGAGCTATACCATCGTGAATCATATCTTCAAATATTTGTACGATAAGTAAAGAACCAATACATGATTTAAGTAATAAATAAAAAAAAAATATTTTTGGTCATAATTGGAGAGAAATTCATTGAAAGGAATCTTGCGTAGTTTACAAAAAGAACAGTGCTTTGTGAATGAATTTCTCAATTTTGTAAACAAATGTACTCAATTGAAATATTAACTTTTTCTATATCAGGGGCACGATGATTGTATTTTGTAGACCTTATGAGTTTTTTTATCAATGATTACATTTAAATAATTTGTTTCAAGAACTTCAAAGTTATTTAAATAATACCTGTTTTTTCCATTGCATAAAAGTTACCTATAGAAAAATCAGGAGAAACATTTGGTATCACAAAATTGTCGACAATACGTTCTGAAAATAAAATCAAACTTATTTAAAAATTTAGGAATATTGCTCGAAAAACAGAGTGATACCTGAAAATATTGGAATCTGTCAAAAAATGACAAAATTAATATTTTTTAAATATTTAAGAGTATTCTCAGAGAAAATGCGATATAACTGAAAACATTAAAATCTTTTGAGAATTTGGTAATATAAAATGTTTCTCCTGCTTTTTCTAGGCAATCTGTATACTCGAAGATATATGTATTATTTCAAGAATTGTGAAATTATTTAAACATTTATTTTGCACCTGATGCCCCTGAAAAATTAAAAGATTAAAAGATAAAGATTAAAAGATTTATATAAAAAAAAATAGTCAACAACAATTCAAAATACATTAGTCAGACCCCATTTGTCACGATTTGAAATAATACAGTATGTGGCGCTATCTAGTAAAGTTTGTCTTCTAAAAAATACAACAGAACCGGCAGATTGTGTTTCACTAAGAGATGGAATCCCTTGAGAACAGTATTGAGGTTTTAGCTCCCAGGTTTCAGATCCCTAAAAGTTTTAAACCCATAGAGATTTAAACAGTCCGATGTTTCCAGTATGTCGATCCTCTGCTGATCACATCCATACCAGAGTGGAGGCAGAGTTCGTTCAGTGCAAACTTACTCACCTCGGGATTCGTTTCAGGAACCTACGTGCCTGCTTAAATCTTTTCCCGAATTGTTTGAGGAGGCACTCGGGTCTTCAAGAGCGAGTTTTCAGGCCTACTTTTGGCTCACTCGCGATTCGCTCTCAGTTTCTGGCTCGACTTTAAGGAAGTAGTATGTTACATTCCAAGTAATGCATATTATTTTTCATAGAAAATCTATTGCAAATTCGAGTTTTGGTACCTGTAAAGCGGGCCGAAACACGGTGTTTGAATCCCTAGGGATGAATCATTGCTTCGAAAATCCATTAAGCCCTGTCAAGATTCTACAGCAAAACTTTCACGTATAGGCAAAAAAAAAAATATATATATATATATGTATTAGGGTATTCCAAAATGGCGACTTTCAAATAAATGCAAACGATCCCCCCAAAAATTTTCGAAATCCAAAAAAATAAAATTCCTTTTTTTTCTTTTTTCAAAATTTTGATTTTATATGGTGCCTGTTGGGACTTGAAATTTGCATGGGAAAATGAATGGGAAAAAGTCACTTTTTGGTATTTTTCGAATAATTATTCAGGGTCAGGGAAAAGTTGACATTAAAGTTATAAGGCTTCTATACTCTGTTCCCCGAGAGAACGACCTGAAGAACGACCAATTTTGGTTTTCTTGGCGCAGCGTATTGTTAAATTTTTTCAAGAGGGCGGGATTTCCTGACATGTTTGAGCCAATCCGAAGTGAAGTCCTTCAACTTCATGAAAAACTCTTTTCTTGATTGATTTACGACACTGATCGACAGTCTGGGTTTTCTCTGATATCTGTTTCGGCAACCTTACCGCAGCAGGCGTCTTTTGCCCACAGACAGGTCAATGGTAGAAAATTTAAAAATTGTCAATTTCGGAATTAGCGATTTGAAAATAATATAATCAGCATCTACGAATTTTCCCGATTCCAATGATATTTACTTGCTTCGAAAAGTTGCAGATTTGAAGAAGTTTAATCGAAGAAACTTTAGCTCAATATTTAATTTAATATTTCTTCAATGTTCAACCTTTATGGACAAATTACATGTCGTTGGAATCGGAATAATGTGCACATTCCGAATATATTACTTTCAAGTCGGTGATTGGAGAAATATTAATTTTTAACTTTTTAATTTTTGTAACTCGAGACCGGCACGGGGTGAGGTTCTCTTCTTTTATGGCTAACATCTGGCAAAAATCTTTCGAAAAATTTGAGAAAGAAACTCAAGGAAAGTAATAAATATTTAACTCGGACCAAGGGACCAATGAGAAGAGAAATTAAGAAACTACGTGTAAAAAAAAGGGTAAGGACACTCCTCCATCGAAAAACCACATCCCCCATGCGCGTCTTCAGGTCGTTCTCTCGGGGAACAGAGTATAGGGCCCCTGGTACGATCAGGGCCCCTCCACTTCTCTTTTACTACTATACTCTGTTCCACGAGAGAACGAATTTCTGAAACGACGAAATTTCGTTCTCTGCCCGCACCTTGTCAAAGAAGGGGAATCGTAGGCGTGAGTATTTGTCTGGAAAGTCCCTTGATATATATGGCCTATTGTAACTGTCACGTTCGGTCCGCTCATCTGGCCCTCAGTGAGGCTACACAAAATTTAGCAAAAAACTTGGGTCAGTGTATTTGAAAACAATTGTGTCCTCTTTTAACAGCGATTGGCTGTCGACCAAACGAAAAAAAATTTGTCGACGCCTTCTTTCATAAAAACTTGCGCGGCCAGATTCGTTCTCTCGTGGAACAGAGTATACATTTCTTTTTGTCTGTAAGCATAGTCTCTAAACTAGCAATTTAAAAATAGTATTATTAGCATCCACGGATTTTCGCGATCCTATTCACACATTAATTGCCCGAAATAGTTGCGAAATTGATGGAGTATTCATCAATTAATTTAAAACATGATTTTTATTTTTAAATTCTTCACAAATCAAATTTCCAACCTTTGTACACAAGTGACAAACATATATATCAAACGTAGTCAAAATTTACTCATTTATAAAATTATTATTTAAATTTGTCAAATTCACTTATTTTGTAGATGCCTTACAATGTCATCTAAAAGCCTTGTGCGTGTAAAAATGGAAGCAATCTTAGTTTTGTAGAAAAAATGAAGCATCGTGCCCAGTCTCGACGTATATTTTTTATTATTTCTCGACAACTTAGAGAGATCCCATTTTTATATTCACAGGGCTTTCAGAGGCAATAGGAAAAATTTAAAAAAAAAATCATGAATATGAAAAAAACATTTATGAAAAAATCTCAGTTCACAAATTTGAGAAATAATCAAAATTTGTGCTAAAAATTACAAGAATATACAACTGTACTATCTTCAGTTTTCATGAAGATATTAAAGATATACAAACTCCAAACTGTAACGCAAAGGCTCTGTAATTATGTGCAGTATCCAAGAAAGATGTGATTGCTATTGTGTTTCGTGAAAATTGCCATATTTTCTCATATTTTTTGTTGTTGGAAAGTAAGTATTAGAAACAAGCAGGGGTGCCTTTTTGACGCGGGTCAAAGAAAGGCATCAGGGCTCGGCAACCAAAAAGGGCACCCCTGCTGCTTTCTAAGACTTGCTTTGCAACCAAAGAAAAGGTCTAAAAATATCGCAACTTTCACGAAAAATAAACAATCACATCCTTCCGGGAGATTGAAAATCATTGCAGAGCCCCTCCGTTAGCTTGGAGTTGAATCGGATAAATATCTTAATTAGAAATGAAGATTGCGAAGTTGTACATTTTTATACTTTTAAGCAAATATTTGTAGTGTTTCTTAAGTTTTTAATTGCAATTATAGTTCATAAATTCATTTTCATGAATTATTTCAAATTTTTCCTTTTGCCTCTTGTAGAAAAGATAATGCTCTAAGTTTCCGAGTTTCTAAATGCCCGAATATTCTTAATTTATTTAACATTTTTCTGTCTGCAAAACACAAAAAAATGTTTAAATCATCGTCTTTAAGCTCAGCTGTGAACAAAACTTTAAGCTTCCAAATTACTATTTACCTATTACGCTAGCATTTTTTCTGGCTGCACTGATAGAAATGAATAAGTGGTAGAACAATATTTATGATTAAATTAGCTCTATTTTATTGCTGGTATAGATGCAGCCGCAAATATATCCATTTTAGTACAAATTCAATTGTTTATGACGCTCAAACTTGAAAACTGGTCGTTACATGAAAAATTTGTTACAACATGAAAGTTTTGTTTTTTCATGAACTTTCTGAAAATAATGTTACAACATTTTTATCTCAAACAATCAGGGGACTTTTGCGGACTTTTTAAGCAAAAATTTACAATTCTCAATTTTACAATCATTTTTTTACTTGAGTTTATATTTAAGAAACTGAATTTTTTATGGAGACCTGAAAATAAAAGAAAATCTAGGAGCTCTAAAAATTAAAAATATTTTTTTTCGGCACAGAAAGTCTTTCTTTTATTCGTTTTTAATGCATGAAATGTGATATTATGCAACGTTTCGAAGTGATTTGTGGCATGTCGAAGAAGTGGTATCTGGACCGGAAAAAAGTAAATGAAAGAAAAATTGAAACTATATTCTATAATATAATATATACAAATATAATATAATGTATGACTTTTTCCCATTACAAGTGAATTTCATTTGTGCATGAATGTTGAAAATTTGATTCGTGACGAATTTAAAAATAAAAATCATTCGAAAACTAATTGATGAATCAAACTTCTTCAATTTCTCAACTTTCACGGGCAAGTAATGTGTCACTGGCTTCGCAAAAATCCGTGCATGATCAAAGGAGTGAAGTTGCGTTGCGAAATAGCATGACGGGGGTCGGGGTGAAGGGATACCAGGCGATCTGGCGTGTGTAGGACGCGGAACGATGGTAGTGGGGGTGCGAGATAGCGGACTCGAGTGCGGTCGGCTACTTCCGTGTTAACTCGTGTTACGGGGTGTTGAAGGGCTCGGGGGGAGAGGGTGTGCTGGGAAGAGCGTTGGTTAGTTCCGCAGTGGGTACCTGAGGGAGGTTCCCCCACTATACGGCTTCCCCTCACTCAACCGAACTGCAGTCGTCGATCCGAGTCAGCAGGAGTAATTTGTTCATAATGAGTACATAATTATCGTGTGACATCGAACAACGTCACCTTCCAGAGGGTCGTTTTTCAGGGATATAACATGAGCTTTTGCTTTTTTGCATTACACTTCTGCCTATATCTCTCGCAAAACGAATTTCTTCTGGGTCCCTCTGTGGCGAAACTAACCATCGCGAGCATAAGTTCACTCATGTATTTTACATGGATGACCTGAAGATCTGTGCCTCTGGTAAAAGCAAACTTCAAGCGCCTATAAATATCGTCAAGAAGTACACCGTAGAGATTGGGATGGACTTTGGATTGGATAAATGTACTAAAATTCATCTGAAGAAAGGAAAGATTGTTGGCGTTCCCAACGACCCTGAGCTTGTGGATATAAGCGTTATTAGACATCTTAACACTGGAGGAAACTACCTGGGCGTGTCTCAAAGCCGTATTCAGGACGTAACATCAGCGAAGGAGTCTCTCAAGCATTAAAATACAAGCATAAATACATAAATACAAGCATAAATACAAGCATCTTCTACGACAGATTTGGTCTTCCAATCTGTCGGCGTTAAACAAGGTATCTGCAACTAACATGCTTGCCGTCCCCAATCTACTCTACTCGTTTGGTGTGGTTCACTGGACGAAGAACGAGCTTACGGCCCTTGATATCGCCACACGTAAGATCTTGCATATGCATAAAAGCTTGCATATCAATTCGTCTGTTCCGCGATTATACATATCACGCCGTGAAGGCGGACGCGGACTTCTGAATTTCCAATATCTTCATAACCGAATTGTTCGAAGTACAGCTTAAATCGTTGCAAATGGAAAAGATCCTCTCCTAAAAATGGTTAAGAATCACGAAATGATTGGTGAAGGAGCGTTCCTTTACAAAGCCGCGAAGCAGGCGGCTCAGACCCTGGGCCAGAATTTTAATATCTGAAGTGAGGAAAGTGCATTACTCCATCTAGATGCTTTACTTCCGAAAACCGAAGTGAATAAAGGAGAAGTTGAAAAATTCCGTCAAGAGCTACTTAAAAAGAAAATGCACGAAAGTTTTTACAGGAATGTAGAAAAACAGCCCTTGTCGAAGGAGCAAACTTTTGCTTTTCTGAGATCATCAGGGCTTAATTCAGGTACAGAAGGTTTCATTTTCGCATGCCAGGATGGTTCATTTTCACTCTAGTATACCGTGACCGAATTTTATGTGAAGAAGTTCCCAGCGATAGGTGCAGAGCGTGACATGCACACGCATAGTACCTAGAACACATACTATCTGGGTGTCCCATGCATGCGGGAACAACATATATTTACAGGCATAATGCGGCCCTAAGAGTGCTTTATTACCATCCTTGTCGCTCTTGCGATGTTGGCCGCAACCCTGCCCTGCGAAACGCTCCAAGGAGTTAGAGTCACTTGTCCAAAACGAGAAGTGCGAAATTTTCTAGAACTACGATTTTCGGAAGCAGTATCCATTGCGCACTCGAGGCCTGACATTGTTCTCCAAGACTTCGAGAAATGAACCATATTCGGTTAAAGTAATTGCTCTTGTGATCGGTGCTCTCGGAGATGCGAAACTGTCACTGGTTCGTAACCTTAAAGCCATTCCCGCGTGCCAAAATTTTCCAAGGCACTTGCGAGATAGATGCAAAAAGCTGTCATCCTTGGGTTGCTTTGCGTTCTCAAGACACACGAGGGTTTCGCCGGCGAATCGTCGAGATTTCAGCATGCCACCTATCTCTCGGTCGTGAGACGTGCTTATAAGTGTGATTTACGGCGGTTCTACTGGGAGCCGATGTCATTTTTAGATGGCAGCTGCTCCCGTTGCGACCCTGAAGTGGTTGTTTAACCTTGTTTTTTAGTCATTTATTTATTGTATTTATTTATTCAAGAAAGTCCCTAGTGTTAAATAGCACTCTAAGGAACAGGATATTACAAAGTCATTACAAATTTGTGCAAGTACTGATCGGCAGTATAATTTTTTATCTTATAATTTAATCTATAAACTAAATAAAATAAATAAATAAGCAGAGTCGACCTCAGAGTAAGTATCAGATTAGGTATTAGATTATTGCGTAGTAATTAATATTGAGTGATTAATTAATTAGTAGCTCTTTGTGCATGTTAAGGTATACATGAAGAATGAAAAACTGTGTGCATAAGATATAAATATTTACAAAGTTAATGAAGATAGAATGAGATTCGAAGATGAAATATTCGAGAACTAAAAGTGATAGTTTACCAGTGAGTAATTTGAAGAGTTGGATTAGGTGTATTGTACAAATATTGGAAAAAGAGATTCTTAAAATGATACAGAGAAGGTGCATTTCTAATATCGTATGCAACTGTATTCCATAACTGGGCACCTCTTACTATAAATGATCTTTGAAGCTGACATGTTCTGCGAAAAGGAATCCTAAGGATTTTGGGTCTTTTACGAAGCTTAGACTGTGCCGGACGGTCTCTGTCTACAAATTGGAAGAGGCTAAATAGATACTCAGGAGCTTTGTTCTGAAAAAGAGTATAGAGCATATTGCCCATGAAATATTGTCTTCTCTTGGCAACAATAAGCAGACTAGCCCTATGTCTGTATGAAGTTAGGTGTTCGTATTTAGGCAAATTGTAGATAAAACGGACGTAGGCGTTTCATGCGCGCTCGAGATCTAAATTTTAATCGTCGGACAAACCACCGTATACCAAACAACCGTAGTCAAAGTGGGGCAAAATTAGACTCTTAACCAAAAGTATCCGAGTAGAGGTAGGTAAAGAGTCCTTATTCCTTTATAGTTGCTGTAGAATACTGTATGTTTTTCTCGAGATGATCTGTACCTGTTCCTTCCAAGACAAGGTACGGTTATGGAAATATCCCAGATCTTTAACTACTTCTGCGAAACGGATAGCGAGATTCTCGATACAAAGTGGTGGAAATGATGCCAAAGTTTCAAGTGACGGAGATAAAGTAGGTCCAAGAACAATTGCCTGAGTTTTGCCCGGGTTAAGAGTGAGTCCATTCTTCCAGGCCCAGAGGATCACACGATCAATACCCTCCTGGACTAGAACAAGTAATCTACTTAGCGAAGAAATTGGTCCCGATAAATAAATTTCGAAATCATCAGCATATTTGTGGTAGTTGCAATGTTAAAGTTCACTTCCAAGGTCAGATGTGAACAAATTGAAGAGGAGCGATGCCAAAATGGAGCCCTGCGGAACCCCACACTTGACCTCACCCCAATCAGAAAGCCCAAATCTACTATTAATAATGCTGTGAGACCGATTATTAAAATAGAATGTAAACCATTTTATGACAGAGTTTGATACGTTGATAGATTTTCGCTTTTGTAGGAGTAACTGATGGTTAACCATCTCAAATGCCTTCGAATAATCAAACAGAACGACAATCGTGATCTCCCTGTTATTTACTGCTAATTCGAGATCCGTCGTTACTGTAAGGGAAGCAGTAAGAGTGCTATATTTTCCACGAAAACCTGATTGCATCGGGTCAATGGCCTGAGATAGTTAAAGAAATATGGAAAGTTGCCAGTAAGCAATTTTTTCAAGTGGTTTAGAGAGTCCACATAAAATAGAAATTGGCCGAAAGTCTCTCGGGGTAGTAGGTTTGGAAATTTCGGGAATGGGGCAAATAACAGCCCTTTTCCAAATATCTGGGAAGATACCGACCTGAAGGGAAGCATTATAAATATGCAATAGGATAGGAAAGATAATTGGGAGGGCAAGTTTAATAATTTTGATTGATATTCCATCAGTCCCAATGGCATTTGATTTGATTGAAAGTGTTTTTTCCAAAAGTATTTCAAGTGTGATGTCCCCAAGTGCGAAGTTAGATACGGCCCAGCACTGGCCCAGTATCGGCAAAAATATTGCCGAAGATCGGCTGCCAATATCGTGCCATTTCTGGAATGATAACTCCGGTATGCACTTGGCGGCCAGTTCTGGCCCAGACTCTGCCCGCCATCACTTATGCGTTACTGGCTGCCATTATCGGCTCATCAATGGGTACTGATATCGGCCCGATCTCGGCTGCCAATATCGTGCCATTGCTGGAATGATAACCCCGGTATGCACTTGGCGGCCAATTCTGGCACAGACTCTGGTCGCCATCACCGGAGTTGATTAAAAAAATAATAAAAAAGCATTGAATTGTTTTTAGGACGCATCTATATACAACTACTCTCTAAATTTGAATTAGTAGAAATTTTACTAATTCATTCAGCACACCTTATTTTAATTGATGAATCAGTTATTTTCAGAAGTTTACTAATTTTAACAGTAAAAATACTGTAACTGAAGCTAATCAGTTATACCGTAACTGCAGTGAATCAATTATCTACTTAGAATAAATCGCAAGAGGAACAATTTTCGAATTAAGCTTTTGTTTATACTCCAATATTATTTATAATATTGAAGTATAACCAAAAGTTTGAATAAAATTGTTCCTCAGAATATATATATACTATAAGTCTATAACAATACACGGGTGTAATTAGTTTATAAAGTACTAAGAGTAATTTACAAATTAATTACAACCGAGTATTGTTATACACGTTTCAATTGAATATATTTTATTCTTTCCATATTTTAATTTTTTACATACAGTCGTGTATCCGTTTGAGAGCGAAAACAATATATAACCTCTGTAGCTCATTGATAACATGTTTTCGTCAACAATTTTGTTACGGTGATAAAAAGATGTATATCTGTGTGTGTGGAAAATTACATGAAAGGTAAGTTTACTTTCAAAAGCATAAAATATTTGAAGCGAACATTATATTTATGTAACAATTAATATTTTTTCAAAAACTTGCTAAGACTGAAGTGCCACCGTCACGTCGTAGACCAGTGATACCAATGTAGGCGCCTTGAACTACTGCGCTTGAGTTAGTGCCGCGCGCTGGTTGGCCGCAGTTGGCGCGGAATTTGAAATGGGTATTAAATACAATTCTTTTTATTAAAATAAATGATTACCATAAAATGCACAAGAATACATTTACACTGTATAACTTTTTATTTCAGTTAAGAAACAAATTTATAACACATATATTTTCTAAGTAACAGTTTATTTTCATTGAATTCCAAAAACTAACTTATACTTCACAAACAAAATTTTAATAAATATAACTTATATATATTTCTTAATATTTTATGATAATTATTTATTGTAATTATAAGAATTGGTTTTAATGCCCATTTTGAATTCCGCGCCAATTGCAGCCAACTAGCGCGTGACCCTAACGCAGTCGCAGTAGCTCAAGGCTCCCAATTTGGCATCACTGTCGCAGACGACGAAAACGCGGTTGACTTGTACAGTTTTACTTTTGGAGGGAATACAAAGGCTCAAGTGAGGAGCTTTTACTCAAATAATACATCCTTCTTGTCGATATATTCGTGTATAACTTTGGAAAAGTGTCATTTTGATTTATATGTTGTGTAAATTTTGATATAATTATTCGACCTAATCATTCGAATTAATGGTATAAGGTCCGCCGTTTGCGATTGATCTGTGAGATTAATCTAGCTCCAAAAATCTCAACAAAATCGCTATAAGAAGAATAAAGATAATCGACTATCGTAAATTTATGTCGTTTGAAGGTAAGCAGTACAATATGAACAATTACAACTAGAGTATTACGTTTTTTGAAATTAAATATATATGTAAAAGATAGACAGATCATATATGTATACACTGTAAAAAAATTTGATGTGAATGTCGTACTTTTTTGTTATTTTATCTAAATTTGTAAAATGACTTCGTGCAGCGTAGTTAATTTACCAAGTTTATTTGTAAATTTACTTCTCTCAATGTAATAAACAAAAGGAAAACCCACGTTGCAATAGGTAAATTTACAAAATCTTGTGAAAATCCAGACATAACCTGTAAAAATTCTACATTGCACATAACGATTTTAAAAGATCTTTGGTAAATTTACTGACTGTACGAAGTCATTTTACAAATGTAGATACAATTACAAAAAAAGCAGGAAATCTACATCATTTTGTTTAGAGTGTTCACATGATTTCTCTTTGTTTACAGCTGTCTTATTGAATGAAGAATGACAAGTTTTGATAAATTTGGTTGCCAAGAATTGTGCGAGGAATTGCTGTCATTAGGCATCTGCGATAATGAAGTCGTCGATAAATTGAAAGGTAATATGAGTTTGAAAATTTTAGATTGAATCTTTATGCACAAAACCATTCAGCCTTCAAAAAATTTATTAACCCTTAAAGGGCACTTGAGACCACTGTGACTCCACGTATTTTTCGGTTTTTTGTTTGGATTGTCTACGTTTCTTTTTCTCAAGTATTTTTTTTCGAATAGGTAAATTATCACCGAGGGTTTGGAAATATTTTATTGTATTGTTTCAACATCATTCATGATTTTTTTCAGCTATAAATATATTTTACTTTTGATCTGACAGCTATTCTAAGTCGGTGGGCTCAGTGAGACCCCATGTGTCGTTCATGGAATTATTTGGAAGTGTTTCCTTTAAAGATTAAACTAATTATATTTATTTGTCAATCAAGCCAGAACTGTCTGAATCTGAAAACTCTGATAGTCGAAAAATTATAATATCTAATTTTTTACTTGATACTTAAAATTAAATGTATGAATCTGTTAATGCTGGGGCAGATTTTTTCATTGAGGACTTTCGAAATTATGTAATGTTAGTTGAAAACTCTAAAAAAATTTGAAATGAAGGTGTTTGCTAGTGGAAAAGATTTTTGAAAGGGAATTATGGGACAGGATACGTCATGTGTTCCCACCTAAAATTATTATTTTTTTTATCAGGTTAAAACTTGGCTAAATTATAGTCCTAGTGGGCCTATATTAATTCACCAAAACATAGATCGATTTATCAATGGGTTGTCAACATACAGGGGAACTTTTTCACGTGTTTTTTCACCTTCACGTTAGTGTAACTTCTTTTGGGATTATCCGATTGGACTTTTGTTATAGTGTTTTGGAAAGCTCTTTTCATGTACATTGATACTATCATAAACATTTTCGCTTAACATTACGATTTTTTTTTAATCAAAATTAAAATTGATTTTAAAAAAACCATACTTGAACATTTTTTTTCTCTTTTTCAAAAAATAGATTTTTTTACAATCTTTGAAGTCATGTAGAAGCAAAAGTGGACTGCAAATAATTTCATGGTCAATTTGAGATTTTTACGTTCGAGGGACCACGTTATGATTATATAATATACATGCACATACAAAATCAGCTCAAGATAGTTAAATGTAAGCTTAGGATTCGTTACCGGATGCTAGGTTAGTTAAATGTGGTCCCCTTGAGCGTGAAAATCTCAATTTGATCATAAAAGTTATTTCCAGCCCACTTTTTCTTCTACATCACTTCAAAGAAAGTAAAAAGCTATTTTCTAAACCAGAAAAAAATTAAAATTATGGTTGTTTTCACCAAATCAATTTTAATTTTGATTTTCAAAAGAAAAATTCATAATGAAATAAAATTGTAATGATAGTCTTAAAGTACATGAAAATAGCTGTTCTTAAAAGACTGTAGTAAAAGTCTAATCGGATAATCCTAAAAGTAGTTACACTAACGTGAAGTTTGATATGGACCTATGGTTTCGTGAATTATTATAGGTCCACTAGGACTATAATTTAGCCAAGTTTCAGCCCGATGAAAAAAAAACAATAATTTGAGGTGGGAACACATGACGTATTCTGCCCCATACATATATATATATATATATATATATATATATTTGAATATCGAATTTCAGAAAACCTAGCTTGTTCAAAGGAAGTTATCGGTTAATAATATGGAACGTTTGAAGTGTAGCGAGTGTAACAATCGCGTTGAAGGTGGTCTAGATGGATTTGTTAATCATCTAAAATATTTTCACGGTCTTAGTATCTCTTCAAGACGTGGGCTCTTCGAATGTCCACATGAAGGTTGTGTTAGACAATTTAATTTATTTAATTCACTGCGAAGACATTTTCAAAGAACCCATCATGAAGGAGATGGAGAACAGCAAGAAAATAGAGATAATGAAATGGTCGTTAATGAAGACCCTTTTCATGTACTAGATATAGAACATCAAGAATATGCAAATGATCGAAATGAAAATAGAGATGAATTTGCTGAAGGACCGAGAAACGAAAATCATATTGGAATTGAAGAAAACGTTGAGGTCGCTGAGCGCGGTGATCACGACCCTGGAGTTTTTAATTTACGTTCGTCAGTTGTTCGGATGATTGGTAGATTGCAAGCCAATAGTGCCATGACAGGTAGTATGCTGTCAGAAATGATAGACCAATCTGAAGAACTAATGTTCGACGTCGTAAATTCATATAAACATCGTGTCACACATTTTTTCGAACGTCGAGGCATGATTGAAGATGATGATGTTAAAGAATTAATAGAAGCGTTTGAATTCGACAGTCCTTATAGTAATTTAAAAACAGTAGACCAGCAAATAGATTCTCTAAAAGAGCTGTATGGTTTTGTGGAGTCGAGAGAAATGCCACTTGGTAAGAGAAGAGATCAAAATCTTGATAAGGAGACACGCAGTTTTTTGCCGAATGAAGTTTACGAAACTTTTCAATACGTACCAGTTGTTGATGTTTTGATTTTAGTTCTTTCTAATAAGGAAATAAGAGTAGCCATTTTTTCAGAAAAGGAATCTGAAGGAGATATTTTAGCAGGACTTATGGATGGAAAATATTATAAAAAACATCCTTTTCTTACAAGATTCAGATATGTTATAAGAATCGAGCTTTACTATGACGAATTAGAAATCGTCAATTCAAACGGTTCAAAAACGGTCATTCATAAACTTGGAATCTTTTATTATCGAATTCAGAATCTGCCACCTTATCTTAACTCGCAAAATGGAAGCATGCATGTTTTGTGCATATGCTACTCAGAGGATGTGAAGAAGTATGGTTTTAAGAAGATTCTAAAACCTTTCTTCCATGATTTGGAAAAACTGGAGTCTGACGAAGGTGTCTTGATCAATCTTGATGGTGAAGAATTCGTGCTGCGTGCGACATTGACGGCGTTCTGTGGAGATGGTTTAGCGGTACATGATGTGTATGGACTTTTGGGTCCATCTGCGAATAGATTCTGCAGGATGTGCCTTATAACGAGGGCAGAATTACTAAATTCAGATGTGCTGCCTAAAGATGAACGAACTGCAGAAGTATTTGCAAATCATCTCACTAGAATAGGAAATGCAGGTGTTAATATTCGCACTGTTGAAACTGACACTGGTATTCGCAGCGATTCTGCTCTTCATGATTCCAGATTCTTCAGAATATATGACAATAAAATATTTGACATTGTCCATGACGTTCTTCTAGGAGTAGGACCAATGATTTTAAAGTTAATTATTAATAGTCACGTATTCGTAGATCTTTTGTACAGTGTACCATTTCTCAATGGTCGAATATCAGCATTTGATTATGGAATCCTGGAGCGAAAAAACAAGCCATCCGCGAACTTAATAAGCGCAAATATTCGCAATCTAGCTGAACATACACTTGGCCAAAAAGCAATGCAGATGTGGTGTTTCTTGCGAATATTTCCATTTCTTGTTGCTGATAAGGTACATAGTGCGAACAGGCACATGCGCTTGCTTCTTTAGCTTCTCAACGTGATGGAAATTATTTTTGCACCGAAATTAACGAGGAGTCTGAT
>CAKNWT010331894.1:5254-16480 GCA_932066315.1 Andricus coriarius
TTTTTTCTTTTATAAATCATACATGACAAAAATATAATTAAAAATAACTTTTAACACTTTTTTACCTTTTTCTTCAATTCTTCGGTTCACATTGAAGAAGCGCAAGAAAAAATCTGATATTTTCAACCTTTATCAGTTATTATATTCACTTTTCATAAAATATTACCTCCAAATTACGTTGAAAGTTATTGATGTTTGCGGACTTGTCAATGAACATTAAGAAGTCAAAATATCCTAATACTCAAAAAATACATAGTTCAGGATACCTAGATTCTGAATATATATGTACTTAATCAAAATTTAGAACTGTCTTTTTTTTAATGTCAGCTGACTTTGGTATTACATTTGACAAATTTTTCGGGTTCGATGAAAAAATTCTTTCATGAAAATCCCTATATTACATCTTACAGATGGAAGTAATGAGCAGCTACATAGACTTCAAGTATCAGAACAGCTGCAGCATGAAATGCCATATCAGAATGCGATGACCTTCTATCCTCCACACAGTTCTACCTATCACCGTAAGTATATTATATTTTTTTTGAAGGAAGAAATAATTGCTGGAATTGAGACAAAAATTTAAATTTTATTTCTCATCCTCCAATAAATTGTTCTCACTGAACAACGTTTGCCCCTTGAGTCCTTTGTAACAAGATATGAATTTGAACTTAAAAAGTACATATTCTTCTGGGAACTTTAATTGCCCATCTTTTTTCTTGAAACACAAATGTTGTAGTATCCTTCGTTTTGAAAGTAAACCTGCAAACCACGTTCTTAAAAAAGATTTGTCTATATTCTACAAATTTATAAAATTTTATGTTTTCAAACTGATGTTTAAGTCAGCCAAGTATATATTAATGTTATAAATTTCGATAAATTGGAAGTCTATCATTTTTTGGTTAGTTGAAAACATATAGATAGGAATGTTATAACTGATATTAAATTTAATAAATAACGAATCAGGCGGAATCCTGGCGGAATTAAGCTAAAGCTCTTTAGAGCTCGCACATAATACCTAAAGGTATTATGTGTCAGCAAAATTAGGAATCATTGACTGAAAATGAAAACATTTTTAGCATACTTGGATTGTAATCAAAGAGAATTAACCATCGAATAAAACATTACAAAATAGATTTTTTAAATGATGAGTCTGAAATAAATTACTACGTGTTATCTAAATTTCAGTATTGAATAATAAATTTAACAAATTTTAAAACTCAAATAATTTAATACAATTTCATTAATTTCTTTTGACAATTTTAAACTTATTGTTTCCACTTTAAGATGTGGTTATTAATTATAAGAAATACAGACATTCAATAATACTTTTGCACTTAGAAAATTATAATAAATGCAATTACGACGTTTTCTGAAATTCAAACCTTCTTTCTCGGGGTTGTCGGTTGCTCAGACTTCCCCGATCTATGATCTTTATTGTAAAACCTATTCTTGGTCTTCTATAGAGGTTTTTGTGGCCCTTTTTCAGAAAATTCAAAATTTTATTTCTCGACCTTCTTATTCTTTGAATACAATTTTTTAATTATTAAGTGTGCGTTTTTATACATAAAATATGTACGAAAAATGTGACTGTAAACTTTTGTGTCAAACGAAAACTATGTCTTCTATAGAGGTTTTTGTAGCCAAAAAAGTGTTTCAAAAACCTTTATAGAAGATACAGTTTTCGAAAACTCAAAATTTGTATTCTCGTCGCAGCTGTATAAAGCTTTGTACATTTTACAAGAACTTCAGGTAGATCTACTGACTTTTTGTGCATCTGACGGATGCTTTTTCTGCGTGTTACATGAGGGGGATTTTGCGGTCCAAATTTCAGAATTTTGCGAGTTCGTTGAAAACATTTTGTAATAAAAATCCCTATATTGTATCTTGCAGATGGAGGAGTTGAGTTGCCATTATTACCTCCAATATTGACACAACACGAACATAGCGGGGCTTCAAGTTCCAGTACTCCATGTTAGTATATTATATACATATGATTGCTTTTTCTGAACGACGTTGGCCTGTGGGGAACTCCGAAAGAAGTTTGCAATTTTAAATTAAAAACTACATATTCTTATAGGATAAGTAATTGCGCATATTTTTTCTTTTGATAAGTATGTTGCAGCTTTCCCCGTTTTCATAATAAACCCGAGAACCCCGTTAAAAAAAATTCTTTAAATTTCAGATGAAAGTTTATGGATTTTATTGAAATGTTTTAAATTTGTTGAAATTAATTGCAATTTGGAAAGGACCCCGCACTAAATGTATCGGAAATTGGTTTTCGGTGGATTTGGCGAAAAGTTTGTAATTTTCATGTCTGCAATTACCCGTTGAAATATCCTTTAAAAAAATCCAAAAAATGGACAATTTTGGCGCTATACGGCGCAAAGCGCTCAAGATCAGTGAATAGAACGAATTACTACAGATTTAGTTACAAAAGCGATATCAACATAGGAAGCTATAACATTACCGATACATAGCGCGCTTTGCAAAACGATCAACCGCTAAGCGCCCAAGATTCGAACTTGACTAAGAAATCACTTTTTCAAAGGCAGAAAGGATACATAAAGTAACATTAGTAATTAGTGCGCACATTCGAATAAAGAGATTGTACCCTTCTCAGAAAGGTCGAACGCTAAGCGCTCATGATCAACGAAAAAAACTAGTCCTAGTAGCTGTAGCGACAAAAGCGATGTCAGTGTAAGAACCATGCATCAGAAAGTGGTCATAAGATGTTTGACTAAACCGATGAGTTATATAGTGTACTTCTCGAACAGATCAAACGCTAAGCGCCCAAGATTTGAACTTGACTAAGAAATCACTTTTTTGAAAGCAGATAGGGTACCCAAAGTAACATTAATAACTAGTGCGGACATTTCGATGATAACACTGTACCCTTCTCAAGAAGGCCGAATGCTAAGCGCTCATGATCAGTGAATAAAACGTATTACAACACATTTAATTACAAGAGTAACAAACCAATTTTCGGTTATTACTGCACATGTAAGTCAGGGGCCAGAACTCTTGGCACTTGTGCACATATTGCAAGCGTTTTATGGTTCCTGGCTTATGCACGTTACCAGCAACACGTAAAGTATTCTCAAACGTCCTTGCTACAAAGGATTCTAGACGCTGCTAATAGAGGCGAACAAGCAAAGCCAAATCAAGAGCCAGAAAAAGTTTAATGTTTCGCTGAAGCTACTAGAATTTGTTCTTTTCTTTGACCATGAGCGCTTAGCGTTCGATCTTCCTGAGAATGGTACAATATCATTATCGGAAGGTGCGCAGTTTGTGTTGCGTTCAAGTGCATAGATAAAACCATGCAGTTCGAGTGTTCTATGTATACGAAGATCATTAGTGATGTTCATCTTGGGCAGAAAATGCTTTTGTGTTGGTTCCAAATGTCTAAACTTTAGTAAGGCATGACCAAAATAACTTTTAATGTGCTGTAGTTTTTCTGGGATTTCGCTGATCAGATCATTGTTATCAATATCTGCATGTGTTTCCAGTATATTCAGTACTTAATGTTCATTATCCCTAGCACCTACTTCTTCAGCTTCAATCAGGTCTTTGTTGTCTACATCTTCCAAGGGAAATTCATCAGTAGGAAGCTGCTGTTTCACTTCCATTTAGATAGCGCCTATTTTAGCAACCGAAAGCAATAATTTTACAGATATTGAGTGTTTTTAATCCGCTAGAATCTGCTTATTTATTCTTGTGGCTTGTTCCGGGTACTTAAGCAAGAAGAGTGAATGATTTTCTCTCCTTAAACTTTGCCCACTTTTCTTTGCCAAAAAATAAAAACCCACTTTATCTCTGTTCATATGGTATATCCACTTTTATCGCCTTTTTGGTTGTTGGACCTCTGCTTTTGGCTCTGGTTGTATTAGGCCATCTACCTCTGGAGGTTGTGGTGGTGCTGCATCACCACCAGTTTGAGGAAGAACATCAATTGCCGCTGCTTGCTCGTGTGACGCGGCTTCCTCTAAATGAAGTTCATTGCCCTTGTTTTTTCATGCCAAATCAACCCGTAGTTTAATCTCCACTGCTCGATCTTCTGAGATGTGTAGATTAGTCCTGAGGGCCTTCATCTTAGCGGTAAGATCTGTTAGTGTGAATTTCTCTATTTCAGGATACATTGCCGAAAATTTCGTTCTAAAATTGCATCCCTCTTCGCGTGGGGTTTCAAATTTCGCACTTTCGTAATAGAGACGCACCAGTTCCTCATTCATTGTGGTATCCCACTTGATGCTTTACCGCGGTATTTCTGTTGAGGTGGTTGGCTGCAAATACCTGAGGTTAGCCAAAGCATCATCAGCAGGCACAGTTGATGTCTCACTGCTTATCGTATGTCGCTGATTTTCTTACTGGCCCGCTGTTTGACTAGTGAGATCTGCCTGATTATCTCGCAGCTTACCATAACCACCCTCCCGTATGATTTGGCCCCTAGTGGTGGCTCCAGGGGCGCCCCGACGATCCTCGGGAAGCGACAAGCGTTTCAAAATTTTCAAAAGACTCTCCATTACAATGTATGGGTTTTGGTGTTCCTCTTAGTCACTTTCCTCTTCGTTCTCTGCCTATCTGGCATGAGAAACCCTGTCAGTAGTAATGCTACAGCCAACATAGCTGTCAAGTTCACGAGAAGTAAGCTCAAGCCCTACCGACGACAACGCGAGAACACTTTTGGTAGGGGTTTCTTTTTATTATTATTATTCAAATTAGAGGCTGTATGCTCCGGAAGCTACGATAATGTTTCCTTAAAGCAACTTAGCCTGACGCAACTGGAACGTGTACGTCATCCACTCCTGCACCTTCTATACCCAAAAAGTAAGCTAAAGCGGGAAATTTACGCGAGAGACTTCGTTCAGCACTGTTTCTTGGAGTCCGGTCTCTAGCCGCGGATGACCTTACGCGGCAGACGGCACAGTTAAGGATGAAATTTTCACCTCTGGATTCTTTTTTAGAGCTACCAATCTTTGTAGAATGTTATGAGGAACAGTGCTGACGGACCAGATAAAGTGATCCCAGAAGAATAGCCTTTTGCATCCGGCTCGCGATGGACTGAGCCTGACGCTCGCGAGCCGGGATTTTGTTGAGTTTGCTAAGAAATAAAGCTTTCATGACTCCAAGACAGCCGATTATGAGAACTACAAGATGGACTTTGTAGTCTTGGTACAGTCTGCTCAGCTCGAAAAGAAGTGCTTGATATTTCGCCACTTTTTTCGCCCTCCTTTGCCGTGATATTACCACCGGCTGGTGCCAAGAATTCAATCACGTAAATGATCTTTGTCTTCAGATCTTGGAGAACAATATGAAATTTCCCACATTGATAATTCCAATATCTCAAAACTGGCAAGTGTCAAAATTTCTTTATAAAGAGAAAAATTTATCAAGTCACACACCAATAAATTCTAAAACCATCGATTTTGAATTCCGAAGTTTCCAAATTAGGTTCTCTGCAAAATTCTTTATAAATTCCAAGCTTATCAAGTCGCCAAAGTATAAATTACGATATAAAAATTTTCCACACTGATAATTCCAATATTACAGAACTGGCAAGCGTTCACTTTTCTTCATAAATCATAAATTTATCAAGTGACTCAGCAATACATTTTATTGATTTTATTGAGTTTACTGATTTGATTGATGTTGTTCATTCCCTTATTTTATTGATAATAATATGATTGTATCGAAGAAATAAAGCTTTCATGACTCCAAGACAGCCGATTATGAGAACTACAAGATGGACTTTGTAGCCTTGGTATAGTCTGCTCAGCTCGAAAAGAAGTGCTTGATATTTCGCCACTTTTTTCGCCCTCCTTTGCCGTGATATTACCGCCGGCTGGTGCCAAGAATTCAATCACGTAAATGATCTTTGTCTTCAGATCTTGGAGAACAATATGAGGCTTTGTAGCGCTGATACGTTGAGCGGTGGAGAATGAGAAATACCAGATGATCTTACATTGATCCTTCTTAACTACGGACTCACGTTCCCCCTGGGCGTATGGCACGACTGGCAATAGATCAACACCATTGAAGTACCGAGGATGGTAATCTAACAATTCTGGGGCCGCATTGTGTCTCTGTATGTACCTGTAGCATCCACTGAGAACATGTCCAAGGGCTTTTGGCGCTTGCTTGCACGCTTGGTAGTTGCTATTGTCTACAGGTAAACTCATTATGCGCTCGCGGTATATTATCATTACTATTATTATTATAATTATTCTTATTGCATTTGAGCAATTTTCGGTTTGGAGAAATAGCACATTCTTGGGGTTCGTTAAAAAAAATTCTTGAATTAAAATCCCTATATCATATTTTACAGATTTAGGAACACCACGCCAACTCCCTTTCGAGAACATGAGGTTGCGAATGCCGATTCACGCAGAAGACCTCTTAGGTCCAAACCGTAACCAGTGTAAGTATATATTAATTTCTAAAACTCAGAAAAAGTTGCTGTGATTTAGAATGAAAAAATTGAAAACTTATTTCACAACCGCCAATAACTTATTTTTGCTGAAAAGCGTTAGATCTAGGAGGCATTGAAAAACCGGTTTTGAATTTTAACATCAAAAGTACAGATTCTTATAGGAAATATAATTTCGCATTTTTTCTCCGAATGAAATGCTGTGGCCTTTTTGTTTTATTACAGTAAACCCGAATAAACTTTTTTTACAACAATAACACAAACGAATTTGTATAAATTTGAGATATTCATAAAAATTCACGAAATCTGTGATACATGTATTAGCATTTGTGGAAGTATATGATGATTTATGGCAAACCCGGTAATCGCCTTCACCAAAATTTTCTGTCTTACATTCGCTTTTCTTTATTTCATTGGGAAATGGAGAAAAATTATAAAAAACATGCGATTTCATGATGACATGTAACGCGAAAAAAGGGACCTGATGCGGTGACAATCGATTTTCATTATCTTACGCCAATTGATAGTTTCTAAATTACTCAGTTATTTTCAATAATCCGAATTTTTCTAAAAATTAAAATTTTAATAGCACAAAAAATAATAGAAAATTTCATATCGCGTCCAAACTATGCAAGATACGAGAAAAGATGTTAACATGAAAATTGTACCCCCGAAAAGGATCTACAAATTTTTCATTATTCACTTCTTGGATATGAAATGATTAATTGTTTTATATTGGGCCTATAACCTAATTCGTGCGGTTTTTTTCAAACTTATAATGTTATATAATAATTATTTTTATACTATAGTATTATTCGAAGTATTGCCCATCTGAAGCTATGACTTTTGCCCATCTTTCTGGCAATTAGTGGATCCCATCCCAAAAGAACTTCGCCGGTTGGGCGGCCAAAAATGAAACAAGCCAATTTTTGATACCCTGTTCTGATGTGAACCGTATTCCAGTGAGGGCGTTCTGCATCGACCGGAACAAATGGTAGTCCGAAGAGGCAAGCTCTGGGCTATCAGGCGGGTGGGGTAAAATTTCCCATTCACTGTTTCCCAAATAGTTCTTAACCGGAATAGTAACATGGGGCCGAGCGTTGTCATGATGCAAAATTATTGCCTTGTGTCTGGTCGCATATTCTGGGCGTTTTTGGGCTATTGCTCTTTTCAAACGGATTAATTCTGTTCGGTAGCGTTCTCCATTGATGGTTTCACCCGGTTTTAGCAGCTCATAATAAAGCACACCCTTCTGATCCCACCAAATACAGAGCATTACCTTTGCGCCATGGATATTTCACTTTGCCGTTGATTTGGCTAGTTGGCCGGGTCGCAGATATGATTTTTTGCGCTTCGGGTTGTCGTAACGGATCCATTTTTCATCACCAGTAACAATCCGATGCAAAAAGGACTTCATCTTGTGGCGTTCCAGCAGCCTTTCGGACATGCAAAACCGCCTTTCAACGTCTCTCGTCTTGAGTTCATGTGGAATAAAATTTCCTTGCTTTTCAATGTATCCGGCTGCTTTCAAACGTTTTGAAATGGCTGCTTGAGTGACTCCCAAAGATTCTACGAGATCTTCTTGTGTTTTGCAACAATCTTCATCGATTAATGCTTCCAGTTCTTCATCTTCAAACTTTCTAGGCTGCCCCGGACGTTCTTCTTCTTCCAAGCTAAAATCACCACTTTTAAATCGAGCAAACCACTTTTGGCACGTTCGCTCAGCTAGAGCATGTTCACCATACACTTCCACCAAAATACGATGACTTTCGGCAGCAATTTTCTTCATATGAAAATAATGAAGGAGAACTCCCCGCAAAAGCACTTTTTCAGGCACAAAGTTCGACATATTTAAGTGAACAAAAATTATAGCTGTTTACGCTTCAAATGAATGACATATAATGAAAAAGATGCACAACGACAGTAGCTTTCCAACGCATGTCGGATGTTTGGAACGATGGAATAATAATCAAGTAACGCCATCTCTTAACAAACCGCACGAATTAAGTTATAGCTCCATAATAGGATACGTACCTTTTTTTTAATTGTGAAAGATAAAACTACAAAATAAACAAATTTAATTTTTGAAAAAATGACAAACGACATAAGCTAAACGCTCAATCATTAAATAAATTAATGAAATATCAAACAATCCAGGCATATAAATACTAGCTTTCAATTATTATGTATTTTATGTAAATATTTTTGGACTGATTCTTCCAAATAACTTTGAAACAGGCGAATTCGTCCAAAAATTTTCTAAACTTTTAAAGCCATGTGAGCGTGACCTCAAATTTTTTTAAACATTTTTTTCAAAACCAACTTACTCTCAGACGAAACGCGATATCAAATTGAAAATTTGGTAAATTAAATTAGAAACGCTTGTTTGGTACTAAATTTTTATAACTATAAAAAGTTAGGACCAGACAAGCGTTTCTAAGTGCTTCATTAGTTTACCAAATTTCCAATTCGATATGGCGTTTCGTGTGAACGTAAGTTGGGTTTGAAAAGAATGTAAAAAAAATTTTTTGCCTTTGAAGAATTTTTTGTTCATAAAATTAAATTCACGGAATTTTCTAGCCAACAACAAAAGGTACAACATAATTAACATAAAAGTTTTTGAATCTAAAATTTTCCTAAACAAATTTCCTTATGTTTTGTGGAAATGAAATTCTCCCGACTTAAAATATAGTTCAGCCTACATAAGGCGCATACTATAGGATATCTATCTAGCAGAAACGTAAAAAAATATTGTTTGAAACAAAAAGAATGTAGTTTTCCATAAAATTTTTTTTCATGTTTTTCAAGAATTGAGAAAAAAATAAACAAGATTTCCTGCGAAACCGATGATTTGATTTGAAAATTGTTCAAAATTTGCAGCAAGAGATGCTGCAAATTTGGTTTAATTCACCTATTTTGGTTAGAAGTTGATTCTTTTTGGTTAAAAAGTATAGTAAGTTATAACCAATCAAAAGTCGATTCGTATCAGATTCTGTTTTTTCCAAATTTAGTTTTAGAAAAAGTGTATAAAAGAAAATTCACAAATTTCTTCTTTTTTTTTAATATATTAGATGCAACGGAACATCCAGAAAAGATTGATATTTCTAAAGGAAACTTCATTTCTATAATAATTGAGGGTCAAGGTTATGCTGAATATGCAGAAATTTATGAAAAAAATAGGTGGCCAGGAGCAATGGTGGGACGATAATTGGACAGCACCGGACGTACCAGAGCGCGTGTATATACAGTTTTCGAATTTTAAATATGTCCGTCGTCAGCGGACTGGGAGGCTGGAAGCGCGAGCTGTTCACAGTGGGTTCGCTGCAAAACCCTATGCTAAAAATAATGAACCAACTGAGAGAAATCAAGTATCCGCCTGTTTTATAAGAGGGCACGAACATGTTTTCTATGCAGTACTATCAATACATTTTCCAGAAAATGCGGCGGCAATGCGTGGTACAGTCGGTATACGCGCTCGACATGGGAATCTCAATAAATATAAAATTTTTTATGGGGAGCTGAAACTTTGGCCCAGGAACGTTCCTGTTCCTAACTGGGTGGCTCCTCACTAAAGAGGACAGCAATGTTATCAAATAAAAATATTATTCTGTGCATGACTTTTACTTCATTTCATTCCAATCTACTCTACATTTCATATATATTTATCATGTGTCTGTATTTTTGGGACTTCTTATTTGACATTATATTTTCCAACAGTAGATAATCTAAAAATTTCTCTGTCAAAATGGTCAGCTCTGCGAAATGTCACGCAGTTGCTAGAAGTTAAAGATTGTGTTTGTGTATTTATTTTGATTCGTGACATTGTTAAATTTTTCTTCAATAAATAAAAAAATAGGATCAATTTGTAGTTATTAAAAAGCCTAGAACTTTTAGTTGTGTTCAGGAGCCACTTGAAAAAGATATCATTTTTAGGACTAAGGTAAGTAAAAAGTTTGCACTTTTTTATAATCACAAATCAGGTCAAAGGATATATGAAGATTAAACAACTTGTACAAGTCTCACGGAATGAATAAAGAATTGACTCTTTTAGTGTCCTGAACTGAAAGTCAAGTTCGTTAGCCAGCCATTTTGGATAAAAATGAAAAAATTTTGAGCATTTTTCAAATGTTTGAGTCCACTTTTTTCAGGATTTAAAAATTATCTGTACGGCTATTCTTAGTATTTAAAAAGATAAAAAATTACTTCTAATGACTTTTTTTGATAAAAGAAAAAATTACCTGAGTTACAGCACTTACACAATTAAAAAAAAGATCAACGTTACTGAAAATGTTCAGCCAAACAATGCACGATATGACAAAATGTCTGGGGGAGGAAAATGTTGCTTTTAGAAAGCCCTACAACATTTTTGTAACAACTTTTTTAATTTTCTTAAAAAATCGAAAATTAACATTCTGACCGCACAAAAAAAATGAAAATTCATTATTCATAATACATTCTGATCGTGAATTTTTAAACAATTAATAACATTTCATTCGTGATAAAGAGGAAATGGTTATCCTAACAATAATTCTTTATTTCTAAAAGTAGTTTCGGCGGAGATATTTATGATTACTTTATATTGATTTGATGTTATTGATATTCATTCAATATGAAGAAAATAGAAAAATTAACCAAATTGTTGATTTTTCAACCTACAAAGATGAACTATCAACCAAATAATTAAATTTTTAAACAAGAATAAGTTGAACTTTAACCGAAGATAGTTGTATTTTTAATCTAAAAGAACGAATTTTCCATCGAAAATGACGAATGCTCAACAAAACAGTTAAGGTCTTGAGACA
>CAKNWT010331897.1:2018-18760 GCA_932066315.1 Andricus coriarius
TGAAACATATAATTTTCTGGAATTAATTGCACAATTTACAAATTTCATTATTTTGAAAGTTATTATCAGTTGCTCCTTGTTCTAGAAAGGATGTAGAAAATTCCATTTTGTCGAATCTCTTTTATTATCTCGCTCATTAATCAGTACTTTCTTGATTTAACGAACTCGATCCGAAAAACAACTATCCATAACCAAAGTTAGGGTATCTGTCCCGTGATAAAATGAAACTTAATACTTATCGACACACATAGTGTCAGAGATTCGAAAAAACTAGAATTTTCTACACAATTGATGAAATGAAAGTTCAACAAATTAGTTTAACTTTTGACCGTGTATTCGAATTTTTAATCAAAAAGATTAGTTTAATACCAAAAAAGAGAAATTTAAAACAAAAAAATATAAATTTATAACAAAATTGATAAAATTTTAACTAAAAATGATGGATTTTTAACAAAACACGTGGATCTTCAACATATAAATTTAATTTTTGGTAAAGTATTTCCCAAAGTGTTTTCTTTTCCATATGTTTACATACTACGAGCAGTTTTCTTTGAAAAAATTGATTTTTTATGTTTGAATAGGATTTTGACTAAAATTAAGTCTGTTCTGGATTTATTTTAAAAATGAACTTAGGTACGCATCTCTTCAAATCTTATGTGTTCAAGCAGGTTATTGTCCTTTACTCACACTTATTGCGTGTATACTTTTATATAATTCATCGTGAAAACCTTGAAAACTGTAAGATTTTATTCTTTTTATGGTTAGATAATATATTTGCCGTTTTTTGAAAGATATCGTTAACAATTGAGCCAAGTATCACGACTGTTAGGAAGATTTTTTCAATTGGCATACAGAATTTTGCCCATATTGGACCCTTAGGTATGAGCACATTCAAGGCGACACAGCCTTACTGAAGAGTCCGGTGAGTAAGGCCAGGACGAAACATAAAAAAGCAAAAAATTTTATTTTAATTTAAAAAGAAAAATTATATATTTCTTAAAAATTGACTGCAGAACAAAAATGAATACTACCGACCCTAATGCCAATTGAAAAAATCTTCTTTACAGATTTTATTCTCTTTTGGTTAGAATATTGGATTTGATTTTGAGAGTACAAAATAAAGCACACGTATTTCATCATGTTACTGTTTGTTCTTTATTTCACATTGACTTGTCTGTGCAGTTTTAAATGAATGCAGCAACTTTACTTTTTAACATTTTTGTTTTTTAAATACATAGTTTTTAGCCAACTAAAACCAATGCCTTTTAGATAAAACTCTATAATTATATCTCCGAAGGACAATCTTAAAACTAATAACGTCGTCATGCCACATATACGTGCGATAACTACTACTTACGTATATATTTCTACTCTGATGATGCAATACCATATTCTTTAGTTACATTTGTTAACCCACTTATTCACTGAATCAATTATCAGTTTTTCCTCTACATTGCGAAAATGAGGATGGTCTATACTTTCGTTTTGACTCTGGCGGTCATCTTTAATTCTATTGGTGAATATACTAATATAATATATCTATCATTTTTTTATATTTTATATAATACATGCATGAATACGGCCACTTCTCAGGCCTGTGGACTGGACATAAGGTCCCCCTTTCCAGCTTATATTCATATAATGGCCATTTGTATATTCATGTCGTCAAAAATTATGAGGTCATAGTAGTGTGCCGCTGAGCTAGAAATCCCGTGGAACGCGACGGGACGAGACCAGACATACCTGCAGTCTCGATATTCCACGTCTCATTTTTGCTCGTCTCGTGGCGTCCTTTCTCGTTCCTCGCTTCGGTTTCTCCGAGGAATGCGACATAATTATGTGTGCTAGCGGAGCGGACAGCTCGTGGGAGCGTTCTTTTGACACATTGATGCGCCAATGCTAATTAGCGTCCTTCAGTGAATAGTTAAAGTCAAAATCTGGTTACGTATTATGATTGTTTGTCCATTACTGATTAATCTGATATCAAACACGACTGTGCTATTAAAATATTTGAAATGTTTGTGAAATCCGTGAAGTATTTGTAAATCTTTGCGAATTCCTTCAACTCTTTTAAATCTTGCAAAATCTTTACGAAATCTTGAAATTTCTGTGAAATCCTTTGGAATCTCTTGAAATTTTATCAAAATCTTTCAAATCTTTGTGAATTTTTCAAAAATCTTTTAAAAAGTTGAAGAATTCTTTGAAATAGTTGTGAAATCTTTTTCAAATTTTTTGTAGTAATTTGAAAATATTATAATATTTGAAATGTTTGTGAAATCTTTAAATATTTGGAAATCTTGATGAATTCCAGAAAGTCTTTCAGTGTATACAAAATATATGTGAAATTTTAAATCTTCTGTGAAATCTTTTGAAACCTTTTAAAATTTTTGAATATTAATTAATATCTTGCGGTTGGGCGAAGTTGAAATAAAAGAATATAATTTTTTATTTGCAGATTTGAAAAAATCATAAATGTCATTTTTGTTTCTTAAAATGCATAATATGACTAATTTTCACGATTTCTTTAGATTATTTTTAGAATTTCTGGAGGCAAAAATAATTTTTGTGTCAGCACTTGAAAATTAAAAAAAATTTAGAAGCTCTTCACATAATTTTTTTTCAGCATAGAAAAGCTTTATCATGTTTCAAATATACTACCAAAAAATTTGACAATACAAGATCGTTAAAAATCAAGAGTCGCTGAAATTTTCAAATTATCTCGTCTCTCTTAATGATCTGATTTTTTCAATGTTTGGGAAGTACCTTTTGAACATAAGAAACTTTTTCAATGCTAAAAAAATTATTCATTAATTTTATAGCTGCTATATTTTGTCATTTTCAGGACTCCGTAAGAGATTAAATTTTTCATATAGGAACCTGAATAAAGATTCTGAGAAAATTGTAAAAATTGGACGATTAAAGAATTCTTTTATTTTATTTCGACTCAGCCATACCGTAAGATATACACGTCATGAGGGACCCGAAAAGAAACTTTTTAGTGCTAAGGCATTTCAGAATTATAAAGTTTTTACATTTATGAATATAGAAATATCTATAAATGAATACTCAAATAAACATACAAGAATATACAAACATACATACATGTATTTCGTAGGGGAGAATGATAAAATCGATTGTGTGCTGATCATATGACTTTATGTGAGTCTTATGACTGACTTATTTATTACTTATCATAAATTCAAATTTCATGAAATTTAAAAAATATGTGGTAGTCAAAGTGATTCAAGTAGGTACGCTCTATCGATTTTTTAAATGTCCCGACAAGGTGCTGAATTATTTAAACTCCAAATGACTTAAAAATATACCAATCTTTTCAACTTTCTCTTTCACACATTCTATTGTTATAATTAGCAAAATGAATTTTTAATAAGAACAAAATAACATACAGAGTGAAGTTAAATCTTTGAACAAATCGTAAAATAGTCGTGTTAATTATCAAATTAATCAGTAATGCACAAAAGAGTATAATATGTAATCATATTTCGACTCTACATATTCATTAAAGAACGCTAATTAGCATCAACGCGTCAGAGTGGCAAAATAACGCTCCGTAAGCTGTCCGCTCCACTAGCGCACATCTGTCGCATTCCTCGGAAAACCCGAGGCGATAGTAAGGAAGTATGAGACGGGTTCCGGAAGAATGTGACGAGACAAACCGAGGAATGAACGAGGCGAAAGCGAGCTAGGATTGATATCATTTGTCTCGGACGTCATCACGATATAATGGCCATTACATATCAACGTACTTGAAAAGCGGATCTTAAGGTCGGCCCCTACGTCTCTCACTCAAAACATACATACCTTCTTATATACCTTCTTCTTGCCCTTTGTGCATAATATAGTACTAAGCTTAAAACAAAGAAATTACTCTTTGGCAATACAATATAAGTTTTAACGAAATAGTTGAATGTTCAACTATTTGTGCAAGTGAGATTTTGTTTTTAAACACAGTTCTTTCACATCGTAATAATTTCTGAACCAAAATTCAAAAAAATCAAAACAAAACAATGAGTTGTGTTACATTCAAACGCAGTGAGCCTTCACCATTTTTAGCCTGACATTTTTATGGCACAACTTTTCTTCACAGAATCCTTTACTTATGATTTTGAAGTATTTTACACCAAAAACGAGAATAAAGTATCAATTTCTTTTTGAAGTTGGTTCAACAAGGAACATAATCCTCTATTCCTTTTCGCAGAATTAAGTTCGCAGTCAAGCAGAGATTGCCTTGACACTCCCCGCCCGGTTCACTGTCGTTCTTCACCTTCTCGTCGTATACTTCAGGCTCCTGAGGAGCATCCAGTTCGTGCCAGGAATAGGTCACCTCCTGGTAGGCCCCCTTCTTTTAAAGTACTTGGATACACACTTGGACAACTTGGATACATTCGGCTTATTCCCCGCACAAATCAGAATTTACGATTTGAATTTCGAAGATACGTTTTTCCTGCTGGATATCCGGTTAGGTTGCGAATAGAAAAAAAACGCTATAGTCCCGTGCCAGCCCAAGAATATATTGTATTATCAACATCAAATGGCGACATTTTTGCAATATTAGAGCATAGCGGGCTTCTTCGTTCAATTTGTAAGACAAATAGTGCTAAATCGAGAATCAAAGTAAATATGATAAGTGGCGCAGTTGATATTTTGACCCCAGATGAAATCCGAGATTGTCCAGTAGGCATCTACCACCCAATCTTCCCCCAAAGTTTTATTCAAGCTTCAGCAAATTACGATTCACTACAGCGCGAAGGGAATCCTAATAGTGAACGTAACCCTGGTTCTTCTTCTTCTGACAGAAAACATTCACCTGACCGGACTTCTCCTCAGGTGCCTCCTTTTCATGCCGAAACCAGGTCGCCTCCTGGGTGGCCGCCTTCACCTAAAGTACTTGGATATACACTTGGACAACTTGGATACATTCGACTTATTCCCCGCACAAATCAGAACCTACGATTCGAATTTCGAAGATACGTTTTTCCTGCTGGTAAACCAATTAGATTCCGAATAGGAGAAAAACGTTATAGTCCCGTCCCAGTCCAAGAATATATTGTATTATCAACATCAAATGGTGATATTTTTGCAATATTAGAGTATATCGGGTTTCTTCATTCAATTTGTACAACAAATAGCGCTACACCCAGAATTAAAGTAAATATGATAAACGGCGCGATTAATATTTTGACCCCAGATGAAATACGAGATTGTCCAGTAGGCAAGAAACATCCAATCTTTCCCCAAAGTTTTATTAAAGCTACAGCAGATTACGACTCACTACAGTCCGAATGGAATCCTAGTAGCGAAAGTAACCCTGGTTCTTCTTCTTCTGACAGACAAAATTCACTTGAATGGACTTCACCTCAGGCGCTTTCTCTTCGTTCCAGGCACAGGTCCTCTCCGGGAAGGCCTCTTTCTGTTCAAGTACTTGGATGTGCAATAGAACAACTTGGCTATATTCGGCTTATTCCTTGCACAAACCAGAACCAACGATTTGAATTTCGAAGACACGTTTTTCCTGCCTGTGAACCAATTCGAATGCGAATAGATCATACGAGCTATGTGCTTCGGCCAAACCAAGAATATATTGCATTATCAACATCCAGTGGTGATGTTTTTGCAATATTGGATTATAGTGGGACTCTTCATGGAATATATAGGATAGATGAAAATAATTCGCGAATAAAAATAAATATAATAAGCGGCGCAGTTGATAATTTAAATACAGATGAAATAATGTGTTGTCCAGTAGACACAAGTGAACCAATTTTCCCAAACAGTTTTATTAAAGCTTTTGCAAGTTATGATTCACTAGAGTAAGAATGGAATCCTAATGACAAACGCTATCCTGGTTCTTCTTCTTGTGCCTGACAAAATGCACCTGCCCGAACTTCTCCTCAGTAGCATCCTCTTCATGCCAGGTCCAGTTCTCCTCCTGACAGGACTCCTTCTCATGAAGTACTAGGATATGCACTTGGACAACTTGGATATATTCGGCTTATTCCCGTGCCAAATCAGAACCCGCAATTGGAGTTTCGAAGATTCTATTTTTCCGTCGATAAAGAAATTTGATTGTTTGTACGAAATGGTAAACTTGTATCAGGCCAGACCAAGAATATATTGTGTGATCAACATCCAATGGTGACGTTTTTTCAATACTGAAGTTCCCTGGGATTATTCGTGAAATATATAAGAAAGATATAAATCATTTAAGGATAAGAATAAATATGATAAGCGATGATGTTAAGAATATGACATCAGCTGAAATGAAGGAATGTCATGTAGGCAGATATTACCCAATCTTTCAACACCTTTTTATGACATTTGTTGCAAATTACGATTGGATGCAGACTTTTTATAATTAATTTAATAAAAAAATTTAAAAATGAAAAATCCTTTATTCACTAGAAGGAAGGAAGGAGTGGCCAGGGTTAGATTTCTCGTTTTTGGTAAAGGATATTCTATTTTCATTCAGCAAGCTTAAATGCGCGCTTTATCTTTCGTCGATTAAAGATCCAAAGGAGTTATATGTCCGGCCATAAATCTGCCTGCGTGAGTGAATTAAATTTCTCCTATAACGTTCGATGATGCCATCATACGATGTCGTCAAAAATAAGGTGTCTGGTCGGCTTACCATTTGAAAGCTTCGTTCCCGACCGATGACTAACCTTAATTATTAATGACGTCGCGGCCCAGCTCAGTTATGCGTTGGGTGCATGCGGACAAGAGACACCGTGTTTTTTTTCGGATTGCTTAGTAATTCTAGTCGGTAGAGGATGTAGTAAAGGACTGCAATGAGAATTTTGAATGTGACCGAATTGAAGGTACGATTGCATAGGCGAGAAAGGGAATTTGTGCAAGCATTGCTAATTTTGATTGGATGTTCGTTCTCAAGCGACAATTTGGAAAGAAGTCATGGATGGAAGCTGTATTGGAAATCGCTGAAGTTTAAAACATGTTGACTGTCATACAGTGACTTGAAGACACCTTTGATTCCTTTAATTTAATATTTTTAACTTATAATTTGAATTTTATTGACTGTTGATTATTAATTGTTTAAATTTACTTTATTTATTTCATTAGTTTATAACTGTCTATTATCTTCAGTAATAATTTCGAAAACATTTCGTAATAGTAAGAAATTGTTAATTAGGCAGCAGTAATTCAAATATTATTATTGAGGGTTAATTATTATAGTTCAGATCAGCTGTCAAAATATATTGTTTGTTTAAGAGATTTTAAAGGATTCGGCTCTAGCGAACACATTCTCATCACGTATCTCGTGCTTCGAAATTGATTTTGTTCATAACGTGAACTTTTCTACATTATTTTTTCATTCACTTTAATATTTGATCCTTATTTTAGACTGTATTTCACTCTCAGATACTCTGCAAAATGTATCATTGCAATAAATTAATATTACTACAATTCACAATATGCATTGGTATTGAAATAGACGTATTTTCATTGTTCTGTTTTTCAAGTAGAAGAAAACAATTTTTGGCCTTTGAAATCTATAATAATTACACGGACTTTTTAAGAAGGCAAAAAGATACTTTTTCCGTAGGTTTATTTAACATACCATTAAGCTAGCTTTTTACTGTCCAAAGAGGAAAAGTTGCCATTTACATTTTATAAAAACTCTGGAGATTATCCACCTTGCTCTCAATATTTGACTGGGTTAATGTATAATTATGTAATCTATGTGTCACAAACCCCGGTTAAAGTATAAATTTCTTAAAAGTATACACGAAAATAAGTCTTCAGTTTATCATTTATGACGACTGTTTTTGCACAATTATTCTTTTAATGATATTAACGTGCTACCTGTGCAGGTGTTAAAATCATCAGCCTTATATAGGAAAGAATACCTGAAGAAACAAATATATATTTAAAAATATTTCAGGATGCCCATTAAAATTCTACAAAAAAAATGCCTGGTCATTTTCCGGTTTTCTTCTGGTTCAAAAAAATATTTACCGGTGAATTCTATACACCTAAATCAGAAAGATTCAACTAATTATACATTTTTAACTTTAATTAAAGAATTTAAGAGGCCTTGTGTATACTAGGGTGGGACGAAAAACCAACATTGTGCGTCCAGGAAACGCCTGGGTGCGGAAAAGTGGCCCAGTCTAATCCGAAACTCAGCGCACTTTGAAATTTTGAAATCCTATAATATCTTCAGTCTGTTCTTTGAGGGTGAAATCTCGAAATTTCACTCAAAAACACTAAAATTTAAGATTTTGCAAAAATGGGCTTGAAATCGATACCCATGCCTTCCTAGGCTGACTTTACGATGAAAAGTCATCCCACGCCAATCCTCATGGAGGGGGAAATGGCTCAAAATTGCGTAATTTCGAGTAAAACGCTTAAATACTTGTGCGGTCCCTGAGTCATGTCTGTCTACGAGCCACGAGCGTCTGTGCCACCTCCACACTGAAGCTGTACCCCGCCACTCTCCCTCGGTCGCAGGTCTCCTTCCCCCCTCCTTCTGGTCGAGCGTTGTCGAGACTTGTCAGAACCTGTCAATGGCTCGTACTGTCGGCTCACGCCTAATGTTCGTTCACTCGCAGGTGCTAGTCGACGATGGCGTTATAGTTTCTTCTTCTCATTGTCTCATTGTTGGTTCTTTTGGTGGTAGAGATTGTGGTTCTGCCTGCACTCCCCTCTTTGATTTCTATGCCACAGCATGTCGAAATTCGCAAAGAGAGACTTTGTGCAGTATCCCCTATATTTGGTCCTCCAAAAGATTTTGGTCCAAACCTTTTGCCGACGAGGGCTGACGTTCTGCGATGATGCCAGGAGGTTCGAAGGCAAATGGGCTATCTTTCAGAAAAAGACAAGGAGCCTTCGTTCGGAGAGATTGCCGACGAAGTCCGTTCCAAAATAATAGTTATTTGGGAATCTGCTTCTATCCCGACGATCTCAGAGCAGCACATTAAGGAATGCCTCACAAATCTTCATAAAAAATACACTACGTTGAAAAATGTGTTAAAGAGTAAAACAACTTTTTAAAGTAATAAGGATGAGAAAATCGCCGCCTTTAAAGAGTACTGCTCTGAATTAATTAACATAGCCGCTTGCAAGTGCGTTGACTTGTCTAGGTGCTCCTGTCCCAAGGAAAAGAAGGTTCAAGCCACAGAGCGTAGGTGTATCTGAAACAAACAAAAAAATACATAAGAGAGCAGAACGTAATGCAAAAAGAGGCAGACTTGAACGGGGAGAGGGTGGGGAAAGCGTTCCTACAGCATTGGCCTCCACATCTTCCTCTGCGATTGATATGGATATAGATTTAGATTCCTTCTTTGAGGAAGGTGAAGGGGATAATCCTCCACCTGAAATTAAGGTAAAGGTTGATGCTTCTACCAATGATGTCGATTTTCACGACATACCACGCAGACTTGTCCAGAGAAAATCATTGCAGGCCATACTTGACTTATCTGAAGAACAGCATTAGTTGCTCAAAGATATGGTATAAGTCAACGGGCTGCGGCACATTGAAGCTCATCTATGCTCCTCGCTGCCAATCGAGCGGGTATGATCTCCCCGGATATTTCTCAAGAAGTACGTGAGTGTCTAGTCATAGATGAAAGTAAGATAAGGCGCGCGAAAATTAAAATATGCTCCAAGTTGAACGAGGAATCACGCCATGAGGATTCTATTCGTGGCTTATACTTTGATAGTCCGAAAGACGAAACATTGACAGCCTCCGGATTTATTAAGGAGGAACATATATCTTTGGTGGCCGAACCAGGTTCTAAATACGTAGGCCATTTAGTCACACCATCGAGCCATGCCCAAGATGAGTGTGATTCTATTTAAAATTACGTAACAACAGAACTGAATAGAGGTTTCGATGAAGTTATAGTCGTGGGCTGTGACGGTACAAATACGAATATGAACATTTCAATGAGCTACAGTTCAGAAGTCTTTTCGTATTTATTGACAGACCTACCTCTGGTCCGAACAAATACTCAGGGCCAATAGGGGGACAACTTCCAACTTGTGAGACCCTCGATGTTGTAAAGTTTAAACAAGTTAAGTGTGACTTACCTGAGATAAAGCCCACTGATATCAGCTCAGATCAAAGGATAGATAGGCCCCATCAACATGGATCGCTGGCTAACAACTGCAAATAGAATTCTGAGATTATGCATATCAACAAAAAGACCCACAAAGAAACTGCAAGCATTACTTGAATACTTACTCACAGTATACGTACCTCAGTGGTTTCACATCAGACGGGATAAATCTATCCCTGATGTGAGTCGGCCCTCTTCCAAGCAATCAAATTGTCAAGGTTTCTTCCTCTGAAGTACCAAACTGTGGTGAACACTTCCATTCAGACAAACGGCTTCTGTGCCATGCCAGAAAATATACTTCTTGGAATGGTAACCGACCCCAGGCTTACTGTTCGCCAAGACGCACTCACCAAAATCCTGGAAGCAAAACATAAGCAACAGACAACTGTTAGATAAAATATTGTGCCAAACCCTAATTTTGGAGCTAATGGTTACAAAGAAATGATTGATTGGAAACAGACAGATATTTCACGTACCGTATCTCCAGTTTTAGTTCCTATAACAGAGGATGAACTTACCGCTAAGCTATCTATTCCCGATGGCTTGGTACCAGACTGGGAATTTATATCTTTCCCTTGTCACGCAGTAGCGGTGGAAAGAACTATTAGACTGGTAACAGCAGTGTCCAGATACGCGCCACACTTCTTTCTCGAAATACTGTCAACTTATTTGACACTAAGAAAGACTTTGTGGGTGTAATCAATGACTCTGAGACTTGAATAAGCACGTTGTACATATGGTTGGTTGGATGGGAAATACGAAATTTTGAGCCCCCCCTCCATTAGGATTGGCATGGGGTTACTTTAGCGACTCGGTACGGACCTCTAAGTACCCTCTGATGACTTTTCATTGTAAAGTCACCCTCCGAAGGCATCGGTATCTATTTTAAGCCCATTTTTGCAAAGCTTTAAATTTTAGTGTTTTTTAGTGAAATTTCAAGATTTCACCCTCAAAGAACAGACTGAAGATATTATCCGATTTCAAAATTTTAAAGTGCGCTGAATTTCGGATTGGACTGGGCCACTTTTCCGCACCCAGGCGTTTCCTGGGCGTACAATGTTGGTTTTTCGCCCCAGCCTAGTGTATACATGACACATACAGCAGATAATATCGTAAAACTTGTAAACAGGCTACGTCACTTGAAAGTGAAAAAAACAAGTTTATTTGTACGCTTAATGTACTTAACCTTCGCTTATTCACTTTAGAAATAATGCCACCGAAAAATTACGAAATTCGATTAAGAATGTCAGCAAAGCCGGTAACAGAAGTCTTCTGATTTCGAATCATTTGATCTAAAAATTAAAACATTTGAAATTGGTCGATTTCAATGTCTAAATGGTCATTTATAATTTATACAAAAATTGCATTATCTAATTTAAATAGTTTGTCCCGTGAGAAGATTGAAAAAACAGAGAATGAGAAAATTAAGGGGCGATTATGCAACTTTCTCATATTTATTTTCACTTCCGCTCTTACGAACTTAACATTATTTTCTTTAAAGAGTGACGACGTCGAAAAAGTGACATATTTAAACCGTTAAAGTGAACAAAACATACTCGTTCCTCATTTCACTTCAAAACAATTCAAGTTAATTCAAAATAATTAAAATGGATTGGAAAAATAAAAAAGTTCCATTGATATAAGTAAGCTTGGAGTGAATTTAGGGATATTTAAGGAAAATGAGAAGAATTTGATGAAACTCATAAAAATTTAAGCTGGATTTAAACAAATTAAGTGAACTGGAAACGATTAAAAACATTCGAAAATGCATTGAATTTAATGAGTTTGAAATGTGTTAAAAAGCGGAAGGGAATTCCAAAGAATTTGAATGATTTAAAAATAATTCAGAATGAATTGTTAAGAATTCAGGGTAAATTCCCAATGAATTGGGATTGAGTCAAATTCCTGGACATTTTATAAAGATTTTGAAATTTTTTTCAGGATTTCTATAAATCTGCTATAATATTTTCAGTATTTAGAAATACTTTGAAGCTTTTTAAAGTTCTTGAAAATATAATCTTTCAAATCCATAGGAATTACTTTACATTAGTGTAATCTATGAAAAGTGTTCTAAGATATTTCAAATTTTTTTAAATCGTTGTAAATTCTTGAAAAGTTGTTAGAGCTTTGAAAAATTTCATAGAATTAAAAAAAGTATATAGAAATCTTAAAAAATCTTTGAAGTCCCTTCAAGTTATCAAAATAAATTAAAAATTCCTTGTAATTTTCTTCAAAATTAAAAAATTAAAAATTAAGTTAATCTAAATTCTTCCAAATCTTCAGTAATACCTTCAAATATTGGAAATCCTGAAATTCTGGAAGGCTTTAAAAAATATTTTAAGTTTCAACAAAATGATTAAATTTTTTACAAAATGGTTGCATTTTGAACCTGCAATGACGAATTTTCACCAATAATGTAATTTCTAGTCAAGAGAGATGAATTTTTAACCAAATAGTTTAATTTTGCACAAAACAGTCGAATTTTCCACCCAAAACTATGAACTTTCAACAAAAAGTAAATTTTCTACCAAGTTGAATTTTCAACCCAATAGTTAAAGTTTCAAAAAAAAAAAAATAATTTTCAACCAAAAATAGGATATTTATAATTTCATTATTTAAAGAAAAATAAACCAAAAATGCAATAGTTACATTTTTAATTTAAAAAACTAAATTTCAAAAAAAAGAAACAAAGGAATTTACTACCAGTTACATTGAACCCAAAAAGACAAATTTTAAACAAAATGGTTGAATCCACAGCCAACAAATGAATTTTTAACAAAGGTGAATAATTTTCTACCAAAAAAGACACATTTCAACGAAATACGTGAATTTTACACACAAAAATTGATTTTTTCACCCTACACTATGGATTTAAAAAAAAGAAAGGTAATTTTCCACCCAGTAGTGGCTTTTCAAATGAATAATTCAATTTTTAACAAAATAGTAGAAATTTTCAACTGAAAAAGATCAGGTTTCCATAAAAAATGGAATAGTTACATTTTCAGTTAAAAAAAATTTAATTAAAAAAAAAAAAATTTTTCTTCCAGTTCAATTGAACCGAAAGATAAGAGCTTATAATAGAATAGTTGAATTCACATACAGAAAGAAGAATTTTCAACAAAATACGTGAATTTTCTATAAAACAGTTGTATTTTCCACGCATCGCGAAATAGTATAATTTTCTACCAACTTTCCACAGCCAAAGAGATGTATTAAAAAAAAAAAGAATATTAATTTTGCATTCAAAAAGACGAATTTCCAACAATGTAGTTGAATTTTCAATCAAACAGTGGTATTTTTTTACTAAAAAAATAATACATATGAAGATATGAATTTTTGAATAAAAAAGATGTATTTTCTACGAAACAACTGAATTCTTCCAAATTTTATTTGGTTCAATTGTAATGCCATTTCGCACGATTAAAACCAAAAATACGAGTCTTATAAAAAAATAATTCATAACAAATTTGTAGTTTTTTTTATTTACTGAACAACTTTTGTCTGTTCATTTTTTTCGTATCTTGTGCTTTGTTTCTAAAAATTGTAATTCAAATTTTTTTTTCACGACCAAAAAAAAAATTACGCGTCCTGTCACAACATTATTCTTAAAAAATTGGTAGATGTCTTGTAGATAAACAACCTTTGTCTCTTAATTTAAAAAAAAATATTTTGTCGGTTTTCCAAAAATTTAATTTTAAACATTTTTAATGTTATCTTTTACGATTAAGACAAAAACTACGCGCCCTTCAAAATAGTGATCAACAAGAAATTTACAGATATTGTTTTGCAAAATAATTGTTGGGTGTTCGTTTTTTGCATCCAGTTTTTTCAATATAGTTTTGCCGAAAATTGGAATTTTCTATTTTTATTCGAATTTTTCTTGATTAATACGAAAAATATGTGACTCAGGGATTCTCAAAACGTGTATATTTGATGAAAACCGACAAATTCCAATTTCACATCAAACCAATACCTTCTCATTATAATGAGAATGTAAAAGTGTGATTAACTTCGAAAAAAACAAAAAAAATGAAAATCGTATATTCGGGTCCAAAATTGAAGTGTTTTGTAGGAAATCCGTCTTATTGGCTTTAGAATTCAACAGTTTGGTAGAAAATGAAGACATTTGGTTTAAAATTACCTTTATTTTATTGAAAAATCCATATTTTTTGTTAAAACTTTAACTGATTTGGTAGAAGATTGCACCATCTGCCTTAAAATGAAATTACTGATTCGAAAATCAAACTATTTTGAATGTACGATAATTAATAAGCAGTCGCCGACAGTTGTCCAGGGATGGTCTCGAAGGAATAACCCCTAAGCGGAGGCGTGACAACCGTGCCGTAAGCTGAATGGCACCTGGGTGAAAAGTCTTAAATGGTGACCTTTTCCATAGCTGCTCGTGGGAACAACAATGGCACCACCAAAACACCAAAAAGTTTTAAATGTGATTCAAAACGATCGAACGCGCAGAGCTCCGGACAATGGGTCGGCGAACAGTGCCGATAATCCTAGAGTTCGGGGTACTGAAAATTATTTAGATGGAAACACGACGACGAACCGACAAAACGCCCACATTGAGTAGACGAATCAACTCAAGGATGACTTGGTAGACTGCTACGATGCCAGCATTATCCCTGTTCACCGAGGCTTTATGGCGCGTATGCATACACTGTGGTGCCAAAAACACCCAGAGCTTCAGCACGTTTCGATTCAATCGGTGCGAAATCAACGTGCCTACCTCTGGAAAAATGGATATCTACGGGGAGCGCTTCACCAACCGCTGCTTGATCAAGCTGCAGCCGAAGATGAGGAAGCGACATTAAGACCAACCGCGGAAAGCAGGCACCTTCTGAGAAATGATCACGATTTCAGGTCAAGTAGGAACATTAACACGCAAGCTCCTCTTAAGCCCCAAGATCTGGCTGAAATGGATGCCTCCCTTCGTGGAGAAATCTCGCAAGAATCCGACCTCCGGACGTAACCTCAGTAAAGGACTCTCTCCGAAGCAGATACAAGCATCTTCTTCGACTGATATTGTTTTCCAGTCTGTCGGCGTTGAAAAAGGCATGTGCACCTAACCTGCTTACCGTCCCGGTTCTACTCTACTCGTTTAGGGTGGTTCAATAGACGAAGGACGAACTTAAGTCCCTTGATGTCACCACACGTAAGATCATGCACATGCATAAAAGCTTGCATATCAATTCGTCAGTTCCGCGATTATATATTTCACGCCGTCAAGTGTCTTCATAACCGAATTTTTCTAAGTACAGCTTACATTGTAGCCAATGGTAGAAATCCTCTCCTAAAAATGGTCAGGAACCACGAGATGATTGATGAAGGAGCGTTCCTTTACAAAGCCGCGGAGCAAGCGGCCGAGACGCTGGGCCTGCATTTTAACATCAGAAGTGAGGAAAGTGCATTACTTCATCTAGATGCTTCACTTCTGAAAGCCGAAGTGAAGAAAGCAGAAGTTCAAAAATTTTATCAAGAGGTGCTCGACAAGAAAATGCACGGACATTTTCAAAGAAATGTAGAAAAACAGTCCTTGTCAAAGGAGCAAACTTTTGCTTTCATCAGATCATCAGGCCTTAATTCAGGTACAGAGGGTTTTATTTTCGCATCCCGGGACGGTGTCATTTCCAGCTTAGCATACCGTAGCCGCATTTTATGTTAAGAAGTTCACAGAGATAGGTGCAGAGCGTGTCATGCACATCCTGAGTACCTGGGACACATACAATCAGGGTGTCCGACCCACGCAGGAACGACGTACATCTACAGACGTAATGCGGCCCTAAGAGTGCTTTATTACTATCTTTGTCGCTCTTACGGTATTGGCCGCGACTCTGCCCTGCCGAACGCTCCACTATGGGCGCCTCCCCAGGTTGCGGATAGGGGAACGCCTCCCAAATATCAGTGGTACCGGGAAAATCAAATACTCGGGGCGGACAAAAACCAGCTAGGGGAAGGAACCCTGAATTAAAACCAGCTATGAGTGAGTATGTTTCAAACAATATACCCCAAGGGAGTAGCCACCTCCTCACTGATTCCGATCGGGTGCAAGCCCCGGTGGTCAGTGCCGGTCCCGTGGATTTGTGGGGGGACCAAACATACTTGGACAGGAGCGTGTGTGAGGAGCTTGGAGGTCCTTTGGACGTGACAGAGGAAGTGGAAGTGTCCGTCAATAAGATGGACATCGCAGTTATGGATGCCAAACTCTCAGAGACGTATAGTCTCTTTGAAGAGTTGCGTGGCACCATCAAGGAAATGGCGGAATTCAGCAGCTCTAGGAAGAACATGTGGCTTCCAATTAGGGACGGGCTGAAACGAGCGGAGCAACACGTGAACGAACTTCTCGATCACTCTATGACGACCGAAGGGCTTCATAGGGACTTGATCGAAAATGTTGGACGAACGGCCCGAACGAGAGCGATGAACTGAAAGAAGAAGGCCACGAAGAAGACTGACGAAAGCTGGACTCAGACGGAAGAAGCCGTGGCAGTTCCCACTCCCCGTCATAGGAAGCGAGAGAGGGAGACCACCCTGAGTCCAGTTGAGAAGAGTCCCTCTAAGCCGAGGACCAAGAGGCCGAGATCCGTCCTGCTACGGTGACGACCTCAACGCCCAAGAAAAACGAGGAAG